>PVKA01007889.1:0-75601 GCA_004027165.1 Ctenomys sociabilis | reverse complement strand
AAATAATTTGAAAATTTAAGAGACTCAAAAAAGACGATAGAACTTGTCCAACTAAATTTTTTGTATACGATATTATTAAAGTTTTTTTATAAAAAATTTCCATTTTACAGGATAAAAATATGAAAATCGATGATGACAATAATTGCTGTATATGATAAATATATGTATCATTTATTAAATATATTTTATTGTTTATTCTCATTGTTCACTGAATATTATAAATAGGTCTGTTTTACAACTTAATCGACAACCCCATTTTAAATCCGTATTTTCAAAAGTACTAGAACTTTCCACATTCATTGTAAAGTCTGTTAAATAGATGATTGGGACTCACAAGAATTATCGCTGAACACAGACTATTTAGCATGTCAGACACAGGCCTCTGAGCTTTAATTGTTAAATGACAGACCTCACAAAAACTCCATGGAATAGAGTTTCTCATTAGCATTTGAGAAATCTGAGCATTCTGTAACTTACACAAGATGGAAAACTACTCAAATTCTAAATATCTCAGCGTGTTTTTAAACCTAGTTATTCTTGATTCCAGGATCTATGTTCTTACTCTTCATTATTCTGCATCCCTTCACAAAGTAATAGCCTTAGTGATATAATCTAGGTGATGCTTGCCATAGTGTAAGCAGAAGTGTGAAGCACTGTGATATTAGCAATTGCATTGGTATAGCAGTGATCAAGAAATGCAGCTATTGACCTGGAAAGGCCAGGGGCAAAATGTTGGCTGTCCTTGCAGCCCGTCTTTTTCTCTAATTTTTGATGTGCAAATTCAGGACATAGGAGAACCTATGCTGTAACATGGTGTAACTCAATTTTGTCCCAAATTTTCTGATCAAGAAGATTAGGGGGCCACAGAGGAATGTGCTTGATGATGTAGAGTGTGCCTAAGGAGAGTCACCAGGAGAGAAAACATTCTCTCAGGCTTTCACAGAGAGCAAATTGGTCTAGCAAAGGCTGTGACTCATCCACATGGCAGATACTGACAAAAGATCTACAAAGTGCAGTACAGGGTTTCAAGATAAATCCTGAACAGACTTGACTGACCTTATCAGACACAAAAGTTACATTTCTTGTTATGTAGTTCTTGCTTTATGTTGATCTTAAGCATCCAGAGGAAAAGTATAAAAACAAGGTATAAAAAGTAAAGCCATATTAATAGGATGAGCTATAAAAGGGTCGAGTCAACAACTTCTGAAATTGCCAGTCCTATAGATAACCCACTACCATTATGGACTGGTAGACTATATTGTAATATTTTGTTGAATTTATGCACCTAAATATTTAAATGACAATGGAATATCCTTCTCTGACAAAACTAAACCAAAAAAGGGATACAAATGATGGACCATTTTGTATCCATTTATTCAAAATAGTTAGGATAGATATACAGCTACGTTCTCTCAATTTAATGAGTAAAAATATATTTTCTAATAGTGTTTGTGGACAGGATATTATGTCTGCATCTTGTACAATGAAGAACCACTAAGACAACAATATGCAATGTATTTATTATTGAAACTATTCTATTAATTGGTATTGAAACTGTCTCATTAGTATTTGTTTCTCAATAAAATTATTTAAAAAAAGAAATGCAGATAATCTAGAAACATATTCTACTGGTTAGATATGAGTTATTGGAGAAAAGGAGACATTAAAAATCAATAGAGAAGTAGAATGAGTAATTCAAAGGTTGTAGTATTGCCCATTAGAAAATGTTTCAGTAGTTCCTCATTTTTAACCAAATAAATTTGAAATGAAGAATATAAACATTAAAAACTTAAATATGAGGAAAGTATTGGCTTTCATGATGGAAAGAGTTCTAAATTATTAAACATTTAAAAAATATCATAAAGTTCACTAATAGCATAAAATATTAAATATGGAACAATAAAAAAATAAAATACTTGGACAATAAATAGATATGTATGTGTTTATGTATGCATTAGTTACTTACCAGTCCCAGGGCATGTTACCTAAAGCCCACAACTCAGAGGAAGAAAGCTTTATTTGACTTATAGTTCTGGGGCATCCAGTCCATGGCTGACTGATTGCGGGGAAGAAAGAGCACGCAGAAATGCACAGTACAGGGAAACTGCTCAGTTCAGTGGGAGCTAACAGAGGTGACCATGCCAGAGTGCAGGTCACAAGGGAACATATGCAGTACCCATGGTCACAGCTCTGCTAACACTCAGATACACCCTGAAGTGTGCTTTTCTTACCCCTTTGGTGGCTCCTACCCCATTCAAGTGATGCAATTGTATATAACTGGAGAGAGATAGTCACACCCCATAAAAATAAGGATAGAAAAAATGAATAGTCTGTATGCAATGAATGACATATAGATACATAATTATAACATCGAGCAGCTAAATTTTACTATAATATAAAATGAAACATAAAATTTCAAGGATCTAACTGATCATTTAATGGTCACAGCAAAATACAAATGGTTTCAAAACCATTCACTAGTCAACCCTTAATCTATTCATTGCATAAATGTGAGGAAATTCTTCAAATTTGTCATTTTATTGTCCTTCTAAAGTGATCAATACACTGAATAAAAGCTGTTTCCTTGACCTACATCTTTGTGCGACCACACACTTGTTCAAAGAGAGCGTCTGAGCTGTGCTGTGTTCTAGGTCCTTCAGTGGAGGGCTGAAAGAACATTGTACCCCTAACGGGAATACATCACTGTAAACCCTAGTGCGAGCCTGTCACCTCGCCTCAGTTGCACTGAATTTAACTGATATCTGTAAAACAGGATCCCAAGTGATTTTGGTGATGGTTTGGTAGCTGTTGCAAGGAGCTGCAGCTGGAGGCTGGAAGAAATCCTTGAAGAGGGCTGCTAGGCACCGACACTTGCCATTTGCTTTGATCTGCTAGACATTGATCATAAGAACCTTTGGTGTTGGTGGTGTATATGTGAGAACTGATTGCAAAGTCTGCCTCCTAGGGGCTGGGGATATGGCTCAGTGGCATAGTAACTACCTGGGAAAGTGCAAGGCCCTGATTTTAAGATCCTGCTTTATAAGATCTTCCTGCCTGTAGAATTTCCTTCTGGTATTACACTGTAGACTACAGGATATAAGGTAGTTAGAAAAGAGGAGTAGACAAATGTATGTCCTTTTGTTCTTGCTACATTTCTTATTTCATCCAACTTGTGCACATAAACAATCAGAAAGACCTCCAAAAATCACTGTTTGTAAGAAAATTTGCACTACCTTCACAGAAGCTATGTTACTCAGTTTCTCTGTGCTTTTCAGAATTTTCATATTCTCCTTGCCCAGGTTCCCTAGCCAGACCACAACTACTACCACCATGACCTCACAAACAAGGAGCAACATCTTCTGTTGCCTTCTGTTCTTTTTTCAGGTCCTAAATGGAGGATAAGAAAGGTATTTTCTTATTTTTGTAAGGTTTACACTGGGAAATTAGTATTGATATTAGTTCTCCAAGAAACAACAATTATCTTCTCAAATTACAATGTGACCAAGATCCTAAAGAGTTAATTGGAGCATCATAATTAAGAAGTAAATTTTAAATTGTTGCCAAACTGCATATTTGTAAATTGATGACCCATTGTGCCCAGTTGCATTCTAACAATGGGTGAATACTTATTTGGCTTTCTAATATGATGCTAACTGTCAAATTGAATCTGTGTTCATGACTGTTTTCAATATAGTGCTCCTCACAAAGCCTCTTTTTTGCTATAGCTCCTACAGACCCCAGTGCCTGTATGCTCGCTGTCAGTGTGGATAACTGTGCAGGTTGTGCTAAGTTCCGCAATCTTCCGTATATCTTAACCATGCAATTGCTTCCGGAACAGAATGATTGGCATAGAGCAACTCCTCGATGACTACAACCAGGACCTCTGAATGCATTTGCCATCTGTTGAACAGAGATAGTATTTCAGGACACAAGAATGTATTTAATAACTTCTTCAAGGTTCTTTCTTGATTTCCCAGGATGATCACTGAAAATACTGAGCAAAACTGGTCCCTAGGTAGAGCTAGATCAATTCCACAAGAGTAAGCTATGTTTTCCAAAGAAATGGACATCATATAGAAATTTATAATACTTACAAAGTAATTGATGAATTTGGCTTTAATATAAAGAAGGCTATTAAGTTTTTTTCTGCTTATTTATGCTATTAAATAATAATAAGTTCTTTGCAATTTAAGCAGAAATTAACTGATTTTTAAAGTGCATAATAAAATATATGATCTACTGTGCCATCCACATCAGTTTGGGAAAGTAACCAGGTATTTATTGATGTTAACTGTATGTTTTGCTTTTGAAAACATTAAATTAAATTAATGTGAGAACTGTGAAATATATCAGTCAAAACAAAATTTTGTGCTTTGTGTTAAAATTCAGAAGATAATCTGACTGAGGAGGTGATACTTTGGTGAATAGCTGTACACATACAACATAGGTATTAACATCTGTTTTTAGAAATGAATAGTATAGGCATTTCCATGACATTATGGAGAATTTTAAGTAGCTGCTTTTCAATTTTATTTAGCCTTAAGGATATGCTTGCATTGCAGGCATAACTGCCTGGAGCTACTGCAGAAAGTGCCAGAGAGCATCAAATGAAGACTAAAATGGGAAAATGTGAATTAACAAAACCTCTTAAAGAGTACTATTAGGTGACTAGCTGAGGCTTCCATGTGGGAGATCTAACTCCCATATTCGAATTGACCAGGTGTTTGTATGAGTGCACAGCTACAATTATTTGATTAGCTAAATATAAATTGAGAATGTGGATATTGACTCCACTGAACTAGCATTAGCAGCACGATTTCTAATGTGAAAAAACTGCAATGGAATGGCCAACTGCACAGGCTTTTCATTTAACTTCCCTTGGGGTGATAAGACTACCTCCCACAAATGTGAACATTTGTACTATCAGGCTCATTATGATGTGAGAGTCCACGACTCTCGTAGGCTAAATCAGACGATAGATATAAAACACTTTAACTTGTATTTATGGTGTTATCAAGATTTTATGAAGAATTGTATGTAGGAAGAGTGTATATTACTTGGCAAAGCAGTTATAGGGCCCAATTTCTTCTTTATCCCCCCAAGGAACAGTATTTTATTGGTCACTTTAGAAGGGAAGAACAGGTTAGAGTTCCCACAAACAGAAAGAGGGAATTCTCCCCAACTCTTAAATCTTTATTTATCTTTGGCTGGATAAAACACATAACCTACAACTTAACTCCAAAGTCTAGGCTTTAATTTATGTGTTGGCAGATATAACCTAGGGTACAAATGCTGAATTTCTAACTAAGCCTTCCAATCGAGCAACATCACAACTTAAGTCTCATGAACAAAATCAAGATATGCAAGCTAGACTTACGAGATTCTGTTACATACAGGATAAAAATAGAAAAGAAGAGAAATGATACAGTTTTGTCAGTCAGGGATTTTCCAAGCAACAGCAGGTGACTCTAGCCAGAGACAGGAGTTACACATCTGTCTTTATGTTTAATTCTTAGAAATCTTATAAGTTCTTAAAGTTCAGTAAACTTAATTTTTCTTCTAATCTGTGGACATCTCTGTGCTGTGTTATTGATATAATTGGAGCCCACGTTATAGATGAGGAACTACAGTTAGCAGAATAGATTAGGACTTCAGAGTATATCCTGACCACTTCACAAATATTAACCATAAAGCAACAAAATTTATTAACAAATATATTTTATAGGGGTTCTACTTAATTAGAATCTTGATTACTTTTATTTTTGAATAATTATTCAAAAGCATATTCATTACCTGGAATTCTGGTCCACAAAAAATTTCCAAAGCCCATATCATACACAACTCAAAAGAGGTATGTTTCAAAACTAGCTGTAATTCTGTCCAAATTAGAAGCTGTGATAGTATTTCTACATCTCATAGAATTACTTTTGGAGAAGAGTAGGGTAGCCTTCCAAAGAAGTAGGTAACACTTTTAGTTCTTACTTTATTTGTTTATTACCAGAAAACGGCACTTATCCACTGAGTAAAGCAAGAGGATATAGCAAAAAGAAGCAAAAGAGGGATAAGAAATGCTGTAGACTCCTCCTTTGCCAGTAGCCCCACACTAAATAAGTCATAGTTAGTCAAATATTATTCTAACTCTTCTTTCTAGCCCAGGATCAGATGAGATACATTACCCTCTGTTTCTTCAAAATATATGATAAAAATAGAAAACAAGGAGCAAAGCTATCAAGTGAGATCTAGAGGGCTTGTTACCCAGCTTTCTGAGTTAAGTCACAGGTGGGAGGGACTCTCAGGTTTTCAACTGGCTGATTGCCCCATGAATTCCCCCCATGTAGTGATATCCTTAAGGGGAGAGATAACTGGCCTAAGGAAATAGATGTTTTCCTTTCATGTAAGCGCCTCTTGTAAAGAAGCCTCTGGTGTTTGATCGGATGTACCTCCTGCATATTTGCAGACAGATTCTCCTCTGTGAGTTTTCTCAGCTGCACTGTATTATGAGAATAGGAATTAGTCTTGTGTTTCCTCTTGCAGTGCCAAAGTGTCCCCACAATGGTAGTTATGAAAACAGCCCTACTTAATATTTTCTTTGATAGAATTGTCCAAGGGGAGCTCTGGGCGTGTATTGCCTTACTTTGTTATTTTTAGACCCTTAGGCAAGAATCCATTTGCTTCAACATTTAGGCAAGACCATGCTAAATGTGGAATACAGAGTGGAAATCCCAATCTGTCAAATCAGATAGCATTCACCTAAATAAAACATTGGAAAACTTTACTCTATCTCGAGGCATTTAAGCAATGTACATGTACCCTAGTGACACTATATTTCTTCTTCTGAAGGAGAAATTAGGGATCCATTAAATTGCTCCTGAGAAAAGAGCGGATTTTCTTTTA
Organism: Ctenomys sociabilis; assembly: GCA_004027165.1. Taxonomy (NCBI): domain Eukaryota; kingdom Metazoa; phylum Chordata; class Mammalia; order Rodentia; family Ctenomyidae; genus Ctenomys; species Ctenomys sociabilis. The sequence goes on along the minus strand of PVKA01007889.1, from coordinate 68,707 downwards.
AAGGAAAATGCATTTAGGAAGATGAAGGAATTATGCACAGAAGAACAAAAGACAAGGGAAGCTGTTTCTGTGCTTTCCTGATCAACCTGGCTTAACCTCCCTCCTCTCCTGCAGCCCTTCCTGGTATTAGTTTGTAGGTACACATCCTTTCCCTTCGAGTGCACGTCTCTCATCTTTGTTTGATACTTCTAGATGTTGTATGCATATTTGTCTTTGTTTAGATAAGATTTCCCCACCCTATATATTCCAATCATGTTCTTTTGCCATTATATTCTTCCAATTCATAATCTCCCTTTGCTATTCAAGCTTAGCGTCATGAAGACAAGAATCGCATGTTCACTGCGGATATTAATACTATCCAAATGCATTCAACCCTTTTATCATAACATGCAGTATCATTTGTATCAAACACCAGGCAATACTATCTATAGAATAGATAATATGTCATAGTATTTATAGCAACTAATATGGAGTACACTTTGTTACTCTGAGCTGAAATTAATGTATAATATGACCTACCAACAAACATAATGTTTTCAAAAATCAATACAATGGCAGACCACAATAGAAAGAAAACATCCTGGGAAATGATTATAGTAACATGTCACATATTTTAGTATAGAGATGACTTAAGCAATGACTTCCCAAGACATGACAGAGTAAGCAAATGCGTGTGTGTATTCATATTGCTTTGTCTTGACAGATCTTCATGCACAAAGATGTACCATGTTGTTGTCTTGACCCAAGTGTTAGGGCATAGCCAGTGCCGGTGAGATTTTCCACAACAGGGACCATCTATTACTAAGCTTCTGAAGCAAACGATGTAAAATATTATTTAATTAATATGATATATAGAGAAAGTATTTAGTGTGTAACTAATTTATTGTTTGATATATAAAATATATATGGAGAAAAGCTGCAATCTCCAAGAATCATGCGCCAGCCTCTCATGCATATGAATGAAGACTGGTATTTTTGAAAAGTCATGGGAGATGAACAGTTACTCAGTGTTGAGACTTCCCAAGTAGAGCAGTATATCTGTTCTTCTTAGACAGTGTCCATAAATATCAAGAGCTCCCTCAGTTACTGACTGCTAAATACCACTCCAGCTACATTTTAAGGCTCTCCTTCCTGCGTCTAAAGTTATACTACAGGCTGTGCCTATTATAGGCGATCCAAACTAATTCGTTGTTGAATGAGTAACTTTCTGACACCCTTACTGTATCCTTAATTATTTCTGTCTCTCCTCTTAGAGAACTTTTGTCTCTATACCTACCACTGTACCTCACCATGGGTAGAGGGCAATTACTAGTCACTTAATTAATAAAAAGGTGAATAATAAAGTGCTGCAAGTATGGAGATTGATTATCAGATTCCATTTCGCTGTTCCTCTTCACAAGCCTACACTTGTTTTTGGCTACTTTAAGTCATCCTTGTTTTTAATTTCCTTGGCCTAAAACAGGAATTCAGACATGGAAGTTGACCATCACCTAACTCATATCTTTCTGACCCAGACTTGTTCCTGTTCTGGTCTGCTTTATGCCAAGGTGTCTCTGCTTTCACAGAAAAGCTGGAGGGCAGACTCTTATACATCATGTCTACCTGTGCAGTGCTCAGTCTTTCCTCATGTCTCCTCTCACCTTCTTATGCATATTTTCACAAATGAGCATTACTGCTTTCTTTATAATGATTTTCCTCTCAGTGAATTAAGACAACTAGGCCAGGGAAAACACTTGTGAGTGATAATAATAACAATTTTTCTGTACTTACACTGCGCCAGGTTACAATTGATTATGGTAATAAGTTAGTTGGTATTTGAAAACAAATGTTAAAAAGAGTTGCAATTGCTTTTGCCTGTGCCTGCTCACTGGCCTGGGAGCATGAAAGCTTGCACTTTATATGGAGAGCTGAGCTATCTCAAACCAGACAGTTAACCTATTTCTTGCAAATTATCTTTCCTTGTGAGACTAAATTAATGCTTGTAAACAGTTCTGAGAATGAGCAATTTCAGTAGAGGATGTTTCTGAAATACAGAGTGTTATTGTTACAATTTGTGCTTATGGAGATACATCTTCACTTTCAGCACAGGGCCATGATTGTTCAGGGATGGCTAAACCTCAGACTGAAAGTTTAGATAATGAGAGGAGGTATTTTCACAGTTTCTTGGATCTCTGAACCTCAAAGAATTCAGCCTCAGTGCAAATACAAATTCTGTAACAAATACATATTCACACCCCCCATCACCTGATTTGAGTGGGAGTTATTGGCAGATGGTGGGGACAGAACTGCCTGTCCTGTTTTCACTCTGGCTACCTAGTGAGCATGCTGGAGAGGCAGTGAAAAAGAATCTCAACCCTCTACAGGGCTGAATGTGCAAACTCAAAATGACACGCTAAATCCATTTAAATCAAGCTGATTTTGTAATTTAGGATGCTTTATATCCGTAAAACAATGAAACACGATTTTGTCTTTTTTAAGCCTCTTATAGTACCGCTGCCTTTATCACTCATCCTTTATCAGGGTGCTTAATCAGACCTCCCTCATATTGTTACCTGTTTGATGGGCACATATCTTGTGTTTCTGATTGGATTACAAACTCAAGTAGGGTAGCGATATTTTTTGTTTAGAAATAGAGAAATTCTTTCCTGCTTTAGTTTTTGACCTCTCATAGACAATCCACATCCTGTATAACTATAACTATTATGTAACATAATAAAACAAAGATACTGTGTCAAAAATATGATAGGTGGTGATTTTTCCTGATCAAATTCACTTAGCAATTCACATGTGAGCAGTCTTCATATATATCATGCTTCTTAACCATGTTTGCCTCTGCAAAATACTAGATGAAAGCATAAATTTCAAAGAATAATGGACAGCACACCTAGTCACTTCGCATAATAGTAATGGTTTCATCTTTGTGCCCTTTCTCCATTTGAAAGAGTGTTACATTTCAGGAGAAATATGTTGTTTGAAGAAATTGTTTTTCACCTTGTTTTTCCACACCAGACTGTAAAATAGCAAAGCCATACTTTCTATTCTTTTACCAACAGAAAGCCTTACAGAAAAAGGCTTCATATACTGATATATGTATGCTAACATTTTGCCAGAAGAAATATAATAAAAACAATAGTGTAGAAGTCCACACTGCATAAATATCCAAATGTTATTCTCTCCTTTTAATCTGGTTGCAAGTAAGTCATCTATCTCAGCTAATTATCCATCTGCCTGCATGGCCACACTGGATGGAAAGCTCACATGAACCTGCTCTTACAGGTGTCACTATAATTACACTATATGACCACCATACTCTGTATTAGAGATCAGCAATTTCCGAAGTGTGTTTTAAACAATGCTCTTTGTGGAGGAGGTTAATAGGTATTACTAGAAGAACAACTTTTTATGTTTAGTGATATTTGGAACAATTCTCAGCTTTGGGGTAAGCTGCACGTTAAACAGTTTTCTCAGCAGTGAGATAAGAGCTCATGATATATTATTATATTTTTGATGTCTTCATGAGAACCATATACCATGTAGTAGTTTCTCAAACTCTTTTAATCATAAGAAAAATTTGTACACTATCCCATGGAACTAATGTTTCTTTGAAATATTTCAAATAATATTTTAGTGGCTTTGTTTCTGATTATAGCTTTGTAGTTATATTTTGATAAAATTAACCATACTGATAAACACAAATTAAGCCCAAACCATGGTTTGTACTACTGCAATGTAGCCCTAAAATGCATACATCCACTTTAAATATACCCTAGAAACTATCAAGATAAAATATTTCTGGAATTTGTTATACAAATGATCATTGCCAACTCCTTTTTAAATAAATCAATATTATCATCACACCATATATATCATCAGCTAGTATACTATGAAATATTAGGTGGCACAGAGCTAACCATTTGCTGGAGATTTATTTATTTATTTTTCTGCACTGTTAAGTACAATAGAGTGAACCTGGTTTGATCCTCTAGGCCAAGCTTTGGAAAAGCTCATGGGTCTTCATGGTGAACACCAATGTTCATTTTATGAAGCCATAACTCTGAGTTGGACTAATGTTATTCCATCTCACATGCAAATATCCAGTTTATATCTTAAAATGTCATCCAAAAAGTCAGCCTCTTTTCCATAAAAATAAAACTAAAATGTAAACTCTTACTGCTTTCTGGAAGGTATACCCAAGCCAAATTCGATTTTTGAGTGAAAGAAGAAAAGAACCAACATATATTGACCACCTACTATGTGACCCTCACATAGGTCATCAGAACAAGCCAATGTAAGGATCTCTTGATGGTGTTTAAATTACTGAAGTGGAACTAAACTTTCCTTCTGACTCTGCCATCTAAGAAATAGCAGAGGTGCAATATTAATCCTCATCTGTTAGATTCCAAAGTTTACTCTTTCTCTTTTATTTATAGCTTTTTCTTTTTCATAGCAGAAGCTACAAGCAGTCTTTTAAATTCTGCTTTATTCATTGAAAACTTTTGCAATAAGTCCATTAGTTTTCAAGTATAAAAAATAACCATTCTATATTTTCATTGTCAGTATAGTGTATGCATGTTTATAGATGTCTCCAGCTTCAAGTGCAAAAGCAACAGTCTAACTTAAATGCACAGGCATTAGTCACACAGAAAGATGCCCATGCTGGAGATATCCTTCTTCACGCCATTTGCCTTATAGTTCACAAAAAAGGTTGCAGTCCTTTCAGGTACCATAGCCACAGTCCCCACAGAGGAAGATGCTAGCGCAGGGAGCCACAGTGGGATAGCTGCTGGCATAGAGGTGGCTTTGATCCTCTCTGTTGGGAGAGGCCACAGTCCTTCTAGTACACACACAGACACCTGTTTACTTTGTGGTGGCTCAAATTGTGTTATGAGTACACAAGAAAGAGGGGGGATGACCTTGCCCATGCAGATACATAGCTGCCCTGCATGTAAGAAACATTTCTAGCTGGAAGGGAGAATAGATAGAGTGCAGGTTACTAATAGTGTCTGTGCCAATATAGCACACATTGCCTTATCCGCTTCAGTTCGCATTTGCGTCTCACTTTTATTACCTTTATTGATTGGTGGTGACAGATTGGCCATCACTGTTTCAAGGTTTGTGGAAAGAGCTTAGTTCTAAGTACAATAGGAAGGTTGACTTTTTTGTTTGAATATTCTCTTTTAACAATTCTAGACCTAGATGATAGTTAAATTAAATTATAGTTTCTGTTGTCATAAGTGAAATCTCTTGGATATATTTTCAGAGAGCATCAACACTCTTTTATAAATAATGTGAGCAACAGCATTTCTGTTGTTCTGTGAGGTGCTACTTCAGGCTGAGGAGAAAGGGAAAGCTAATGAAATAAAAGGAACTTTGAGGTTTTAGGAGAGGATGCTCCCTTTCATTCATCGATTTCAATTCTACACGTTTATTTGAAAATGTTTTCATAGTTGAACAAAATTACAAGTAATGCAAATAATGATGGAAACATATATATGTGTTTATTTGTAAGAGTTGAAAACATGCAAAGTGGTCACCTATTAATATTTATACATTTCAATTTTTATTGCCTCCATTTTTACAATAATCATGATTTACATGCACAGTAAAATAAAACAATAGCATTGTGGCCTTGAGAACAACATTTACTCTCTCTGAGGCAGTTTCTTTATCAATTGTGAGTGAGAAGAAAAACTGTTCTTGGTAGGAACATAGGTGTGTAGTTTGCCAGGATTACCATAACACTATTTCAAAATGTGAAAAATCTGAGTTCACTCTTTTCACAGCTAAATATTTTATTACAATCTTAGGAAATATTCATGATGTGGAAATCAAATTCCTTTGTAGGTACACTGAAACTTAGAGTGTGTCCAAACACGCATGTATCCTGGGGACAGAGAGGTCCAAATGTCTTCAACACTGGAGGAGACTGAGAGATGGCAGAGCTGAGAAGGGCAGGAAGTAGAAGAATCAAATGGAAAGAACCTGAAAATGAGGTTCAACTAATTCTAGACATAGGTAACAGTTAAATTAAATTATTGTTTCTGTCATCATAAGTGAAATCTTTTGGATATATTTTCAGAGTGCATCAGCACTCTCTTATGAATAACATGAGCAATAACATTTAGTTTGTTCTGTGAGGTGGTTCTTCAGGCTGAGGAGACAGGGAAAGACAATAAATAAAAAGTAGCTCTGAGGTTTTAGTAGGAGAGAATTTAAAAATTGGATGTAGATGAACAAAATTTGGACAATTCCTATGATACCCTTCTTCAAACAGAACAATAGCAAAGAATAGATTGTTTTATGACAGTAAACTGTGGATGATCTGAAGATGGTAGCCAATATATTTCAGTTGAGTTGATTTGGAAGGTAGAGGTCACCCATATTAGAAAGTATTTTATAAAGTAGAAAACAACACGGCCCATTAGGATGTTGTGTATGACTTAAACTTAGTTCCCTTTTAGACCTGTAAGGCCCATGCTAGCTCTTTTCAATGTTGCGGTAATAGTCTCAGTGCTCCTAGACATAGACAGATAAGACCTTGAATCTTTATTCTGTATCTCAATCCAGCTTCTTCAGTAAAAGTTAGGGTACTTTTTGGCCTTACTAACACATGCTTTTAGCACTTCGGTCACAACTTTTTACATGCTGCTACCACCTTGGTCACATGTTTTTCATTCTACATTTCTTTTCAGGTTTTTTTTTTTTTTCCAGAGCTTTCTGAATTGTTTCAATCTAACTACATGTTAATTTTCTGCTCAAGCCATCTAGAAACCTTGTGCAATTATAAGCCAGCTCTTTCATCCTGTCAGTCTTTTATCAGAGCCATGAGGTATGCTAAAATTATGGTGAATATTTAAATTTTTAAAAAATATTTAAATGCATTGCTGTTAATAAATACATCATTGTTAATCTTCCTAAAATATTCCTCCTCACTTTACATTTATTCTATTGTTTTTGACATGTTTTGAAGGAGTTCTGAAAGTTTTCTTTCATGACCATTTTAGAAGGTAGGATGAAAATATGGTGAATGCTGCCACTGAGTACCATCCAGTAGAAAATTAGGCTCTTAGAACACCAAGGTATTGTCCCTATCTAACTTACTTACCAGACTGATCACCATCTGACATCTAGCTCTCTTCTAAAGCAACACGTCAACAAAAGGGCAGTATTTTGACTCAATTCAAGAGATCAAGATAGCTATGACAAGGCAACTAAAGAAAAAAATGTCTTCTGGAACTATTGAGAAAATGGCAAGAAAGTTGGGGAGTGTTTGTTGCTTAGGGAATCATTTGAGGGAGGATTCATGATAGTCAGACTTTTCCCACAATATATATTTAAATATTCATCATGTAGTTTTACTATTTCTTGTTTTTATATCCCTACATCTCAATGCTTGGCTTTACATGACTCTCTGGAGGACAGAACTTGTCCTGTATCCTCTCACCTAGGGGGCCATGGAACGTGGACAATTTCTGGTGCCTAGGTTATGTCTCCATGCTTCTGCCTGAAGTCTCATTTTGAGGTTCTTTCAATCTCATTCATTATGTTCTGCCCTTCTCAGTTCTGCCAACTGTAAATCTTCTCCAGTGTTGAAGATATGTTGACCAAACCTATTATTGCCTTCTCTATCCCCATGACACATGCATGTTTGGACAATTCCTATGGTACTCTATAAGACCAAGTCTTCTTCAGGTCTACACACATTTTCCCAATTTTATTACAGGCATCTATTCCCAAATTGCTTGTGTAAAAATATTAAATTCTATTTTCACATTGACCACAATCTCCTTCCATCTCCTTCATCCTCTTAATGCTATAGTTGATCTCATAAACAAACAGACACATGATACTCACTCCCAGATGCCCCTGATAATTCTATGTTACCTTCCAGCTCTGGTCCTTTCATAGTGTAGGCTCTTTGGTCCTTCCAAGCTCTCTACTTATGAGATCTCATTTCTTAAATAACACTGTAATCCACTTCGACTTATGTTATATCGCTTCATGCTCATAACAGCTGTAGGACAGATGACCAACGGGCTCTCTTCTATGCCTTAGAGTTTAGACTGTAGCTAACTCTTAGCCAAGTGAGACCATGCATGTGCATGCACTGGTTGTTCATAGACAAGTACAAACTAAAGCACAAATACTGGTTGTGTGATCTAAAAGTTTTTCTCTGAACTTGTGGTATTTTAGGGAAGGGTCCACAGGGTACTCAGGGTCTCACTACTAGATCAGACTTGTAGTGATTCTCCTGTTAACAGCTTCCCAAGTGCTGGATGATAGGTGTGTGCTACCAGGCCCAGTTTCAATCTCAGTCTCAGGACATGCTGGGGGAAGGGCCTGCATGGCAGGCCTGGGGATTGAATCCTCAGCCCCTAAGCCTGCTTGCAGGCGATTTAGTCCGCTGAACTATTTGGCTGGCCCTTGAACTCATGATATTAAAGCTATAATTTTTTATAGGTTCGCCCAACCAATTGATGTTTTGAAAGATAAAAGATTAAAACAGAGATGCTTTAAGATTTGTAAATTAAGTTGAAATGATCGAGTCCTAGCTGTCCACATTTCTTATTGCTTGCCTCTAAGGTACTCAAGGTGTTTTATGGAAGAAACACATTTTTAGATTATTTTATATTCCCAAATATCAATTCATTTTGAAAAGAAAGTGATTCTCAAAAGAAACACATACATATGTCAATATATAGTGATTAAACAAAAATAATTTTAACAAGAGGAAAGCTCAGAGATAAATGGTAAGATGCATCTAAATGAAGAAATTAAAAACAGTTTGGTTTCTTAGGGATTGGCCCTAGAATCTATCTTATTTAACATTTTCATAAATAATTTGGAAGAGGGAATGCATGGTGAATTATCCAAGTTTACAGATGACACTGAGCTCTTCCAGGTAGTGAAATGCCAAGCAGATGGAGATAAACTACAGGGAGAATGTGCCAGCTTGCATGAGTGGGCAGAAAAGTGGTAGATGATATTCAATGTGGGCAATTGAAAGGTAATTCACTTAGGAAAAATAATAAAAGCTGTGCTTATAGAAAAATAAATTGAGTGATTTCTTAGTCCCATAAAGGATACCGACATTTTTATGGAACATGTTTTGACCTAACTCTTGAATATATTGATGGATTAAATTAAGGGAATAGAAAATAAGCACACAGAAACATTCAATGATACATCACAGCATGGAATAATTAATTCATTTATTAAATAATAGTAATTGAATTCCTTGTGTCAGATTGAATTCTGGGAAGTGAAATTTGATTGTTTAATCTGAAAGGAATAGAAAAAAAATCTATAATATATCTAGAGAAGCATAGTGAAGATAGTGCATAGATTAGGAATCATCACAAAGAAACATAAATCACATTTATAAAAAAAGTATACATTTAAATCTCTTTCTCTTATTTGGCACCGTGATTACCTGTGAAGCAGACATCCATTTTTAGTAGGTTTATATATAAGCAATTGCAAATGAAGATGGCTTATATGACTCTGAGTTCCTAAGATAGGGGAAAGAAAAGACTCAAGCCTCTCTGACTACAAGTCTTGTCTTTTTAATTGATATTACAGTGTTCCTTCTTAAGGAAAACAGAAGAATCTGTGACATCAAAAATTGGAAATGTTGGAAATGTAAAAATGGTGCTGATGAATAGATAATAAATGGTTATATAAGCTGCAAATGAAGCCAACGATAAGCACAGTGCCCATAACCTTGCAATACTGCCCACACTTTCTTTAAAGTCGACATTGTGCCTGCATTTTCTGTGCTTTCTGGCCCTTAGCTCCATTCAGACTGGTCTCGCCGTTAGCTTCTGTGCAACTCTCTCCTTCATTCCCACTCTGGCCTGAGGCTGCTGCTCAAGTAAACCCTTGCATGTAGAGTACACTTCTCAGTCAGTTTTGATTCATCATAGCCTGTTTGCTCCTCAAAAATAAGCCCAATCATACTGACAGGCTCTTTTATTCATTTGTTCACTCATGCATTTTACAAACATTTAGTAAAAAAGTTTCTATATTAAGGGAACTTCATTTATCTATTCTCAGCAGCTGTAGTAAATAATTTTACAGTGATTATAGAATAATTTTACACCAATTTTTTACATTGGTATTGCCACAGGAAAAGATTGTGGAATGTATGTAAATTACTGAATAGGAGGAATCTTGCTTCTGAATTTTTCTACCTATCTAGATATCATGTCCATGGTGCTGAAATTTACTGACTAAAATTTTTTTTCTAAGAATATATATATATATATATATATATATATATATATATATATATATATATATTCTGTATTCTTTGAAGATTTTTATTTTTCAAATGAGATTTCTTTAATTCAAAGAACAACTAAACATAAAAGTTCTTGGGCAGGGGAGATAGCTCAGCAGCTTACAGGCCTGCTTGTGCAAGGTTCTGAATTCACTCACTGGTAGAAAAAAAAAAAGCATATGTACATGTTCTGTTTTCACTGTTAAAATAGAATTATATTTATTACACTATAATTCTAGTATTTCTACTTCTTATAATCAATTAATTTTAGTTCTTTTCCTAACTTTTCTATACCAAGTTTTGTTCTGAAAAAAGTCATGCTGACATGCTTTTCATATTTCATATTCAAAACTTCTTTCTTGTCATTGACAAAGAGACTTGGACTTTTTCCTGGAAGAATCCTGTGGTGCCTTGTGGGTGTCACAGCAAATGGTGTTGGTCATCTAAAATGTAAAATAAATAAGCTTTTATAATGTTAGTATACTTGTACCCAAATCATAACAAAATCACAGATAATAATGAACAACCAAAGATATGTAGTGGTACAATGCCAGGATTATAAAAAAAGGACACTTCTAGAAAAGATTAGGGTAAGACGATGAATAAAAACTGAGATGTGAGTATCAAACTAGGAACCACAGAACAACAAAGCAACAGAATGCCCACAACACTCATGAGAATAGATTTTCTTTTTTTTTTTTTTTCTTGGCAGAACTGGGGATTGAACTCAGGCCATTGCACTTGCCAGGGAAGTGCTTATCCCACTGAGCCATCTCCCCGGCCCTGAGAATAGATTTTATGTAACTAGCTATTCGGAAATGTGTAGTAAGGTAGGACGGTAAAAAAACTATTGCTCAGCATTATAGTTAATATCTCAGTGTCAAGGGGCAGCGGAGATGGCTCAGTTGAATAAGCACTTCCCTGGGAAGTGCAAGGACCTGAGTTCAATCCCCGGTTCTGCAAAAAAAAAAAAAAAAAAAAAAAAAAAAAGAATATCTCAGGGTCTCCTTAAATCCTCTTAGGATCATATGTGTGACCTTTTCCAAGTGATGAATTATGGGGGTGCTAAATTTTACTCACTCTCTGGAGTTGTGGCATGGCTTCAAGAAGCAGGCTACTATGGGTATGACCCCAAATGCAGTATCTCCCTTGCCAGGTCCTCCCTTTGAAAATCTGTTTCTGGTCCTGCACACCATGACTGACTCTCCTTATTTGTGCCCATCTGACTTACTGTTTCTTCTTTTTGCCCAGATACACCTGGACTGAAATATCAGCCAAAGTAAACTCCTCTTCCTCCTCTGTGTTGTGGGTATCAAATATTTTGTCTCAGCAGGAAAGAAAATGACCAAAACAGGAAGGAGTGGATTATTGCTGTTATACTACTTGAACATGTGGTTCAACTGCTTTGGTATGTGTTCATGGGAGGAGCTTGGAAAGGTCTATATTGTCAGCTGGGGAAGCAGCCTTAGAATGCAGTAAGCAGTGCTTTGTATGAGATTCTGGTCAGAGCACAGAAGAGCAGAATGATGATAGAAGAGCAGATGGAAAAATGCAAGCTAGGGAGGTTTCAGTTGGGAATAAGAAATAGATTGGCATTTGCATTCCAAGCCATGCATGTTACATTCAGGCAATAACCTAGTATATATTTATTTCCTAAGACTTCATGGGAGACTGAGTGAAAGATAAACAGAATAATCAGTCAGACAGAGGAAATATCAAGACAGCCCAATGTTGGAGCTGTGGCATGGTATACCATTATTGGCGGCTTTTAATGTAATCAGGACCAAAAATCCCATTTGAAACACTTTAAGTTTTTCAAGAAAGAATGCACCAACACAGAGCAGAATAGAATTTTGTTACTGAAAATATTAGCAGTCAAACTCTTCAAAGTAAAACAAAAGGAAGTATGTCTTCAGGGCATGTAAGGAGACTGAAAGGTCTCACTGTTTGCAAGCTCAAAATTGAAACAAGTGAAAAGAGTTTCCTTTGAGTAGAGAGCCTCAAGGCACTGCAGCTAAGAAGAATTGCTTAGAGAATTTGTTTCCTTCCATGGGATTCGGGATTTGGGATTCGGTTCAAAGTGCTCAACTATCCAGGAACTCAGAGGCACCTGCAGATGAGGCTAAAAACATCAGGCTACTGGTGGAGTCAGTGTCACACCTCCGCATCTTCTCTGTGGTGCTAGTTTTATAGGCGTGTGAAATGCAGAGGTTGTGGAGTTAGGAATGCTTCCACCCAGAATTCAGAAGAAAGCCTGGAAGGACAGCCAGTGTGCCCTGAAAGCACAGTGTATAATAATGTGAGAGAAGTGAAAAGTTCAGTAAGGACTCCAGGGATTTAGAGAAGTCAGGAATACAGAATGTCTGAGGTAAGCCACAAGGAGCGAGCAGTCAGCACAAGAGAGAAACTATGCATTTACAACCGCCAGCAGTGATTGTAGGTGGGGCTGCCCAAGCCCCTCAGTGTTCTCACTGCCATAGTTTGCCTGTGGAGTTAGATAGGTAACTATGGGATTTAATATTTTCCCTGCTTGATTTTTTTTCCTTGCTGTGGCCCTCTTTGTTTTTATTTCCCTACTGTTCTCTCTTCCAATGGGAATGTTTATCCTGTTTCATTGTAGGGCAGCAGTGTCTAACTTCCTTTCTGAGTTTTACATGAACTCACAGCTAAGAGTTTACTTTGAGTCTCAGAGGAGATTCTAGACTTGAACTGAAACTGCTATGATCCTGGGAATCCTTAGAGATGAAGTAAATGTAATTTGCATAATGTGATGTGCGTGAGTTCTGTGCGGGCCAGGGACCAAATATGGATTATATCCAGGACTGTGGAGGCAGCACTGCTAATGTGCTTTTAAAAGGCTGGTTGAAGAGGTAAGTCACTGTGGTGTGACCCAAAGAGTGGTATCTCCCTTCCAGCTTCTTTATCCGTGATCCTTGCCTCTCAGCAGCTGTGCCCTCTCTGCTTTCATGCCCCTCTGCCATGCTTCTGTGGCACTGCATGACCATCCTCTGGAACATGAGTCAAAATGAACCTCTCCTTAGGTTGTCGGTATCAATTACTTTCTCCCAACAACAAGAAAGGTGACCAAGGTCATCAATGGGTTGGGTCATAGGAAAGGAGCAAAGGGTTCAGGAAATCTGTGGAAAGAGGATGCATATGGTTGTAGATAGAATTTTTGTTGATATAATCATTTTATCTACAGTGGCACTCATTGACTGTGTCTTTGGCCCACGAAGTCTAATTCTTTTTGAATATGTGCATCATTCTGCTTGCCCTATAGCCTCAAATTTCACTTTCAAAAGTAGATTTTGTCATTTATATGAGTTTACTCCATTGTACTATGCTCAGTAGTTCTATCAGGTGACTCATAATTTGTAAATGTTGAGATTTTTGAAGTGTTTGTTACTGGCTTTTGATCAATAACTAATTTAGTAATGTTCTCATTACTTACTAACAGTCTGGTGTTAGTGTGTTTAAAAAAAATTCAGTGTTTAAGCCATTGTTGAATAGCCATTGATTTTATGCTTGCCCTACTTTGAGTCTATTTTATATTAATATCTATATGGTTCAGAAATTTTGCATATACTTTGTTTCTTATTATTTGTAGTCCCTTTGACTAATATGAATGCTTCTGCTTTGTGACCATTATCTGCTTTCAGCTGTAACTGATTCATACTTTTCTATAATTAATTATTGCTTCACATTAAATGTGAAATAATAATACATAATCATGGTAATACAAGAAGATAGAGGAGAGTTACTTATTCTTGCAATGATTAGAATCTAAAAGAGAAAAAAGATGGCAGAGGCATATGATTAAAACATGCTTACTCTCAATTAGTTATTATCATCTAGAAACAACCGGGATTCCAGGATCAGGTGGGGAGTGCGGGGGTGATTAGTAGCTCTCTAAGTTGAGTGATTTTAGCAACTGGAAGCAGGTGGAATTGATTGACAATATCTTAATGGGACAAGCGAATGTCTATGAAAGCAAATATATGTAGAGTTTGACTCAAGGCATTGCTACCCTATGTGATAGCATCCATACACTTTGAATGCCTAAGCACTTGAATGCTCACGTTAGTGTCTGAATAATGCATAATATTGGGCATTAAGAAAAAAAAACAAGTGGTAGATTTGAACCAAGATTTAAGAAATACCTATTATATTTTTATTTATTCAAAGAAAGCAAATATATTTTGAGATATTTTAATTAGGCATTAATTCACAGTTTTTGGATCACATATTTCTTGCCCAATATTCCTGTTTTTTTATAAATACCTTATAAATTATTGAAGGAAATTATTGAAGGAACGCCTTGCATAATTCCAAGTAAAAGTTGAACAATGAAAATAAAATATCTGTGTCCAACTAAAAAATTCCTATTCATTATGACAAAGAAGGTGATTGCATATTTTTCCATCTAGCACATTTCATCATAGTCTCAAAGGGTATCACAAAAGTCCTTACCCAAAATAAAAAAATATATACAGAATCAAATACAGTCAATGTAGACATTATATATCAAGTCCAAAGATGTATACAAATCTACTAAGTATGACAAATATTGCTCCTTTAAATCTGTCCATGTTTTTCTCTACAGCAAATGACTTTAGTCCCTGACTCTTGCACATGTATTTACTACCACACATTTTTTCCCTGATGTTTCTCTCTATCTTTTGGAACCTACTGCATCTTTATTTTCTATAACTTTTTTTGTAAATCCTATAACTATCTGCTAAAACTAATTTTAAGGGTTATTTCAGTACAGTTATGTAGTTAGTATGTATAATTGTTTTGTCTTTTATCATCTGTTAAAAATAGGAATTCTTATTTTTCAAATGTTTTAAAGAAATAAAATAGTTAAAAATAGAAATTTTACAGAATTTCACTAAACAAACTGATAAGAATTGGACAATTTTCATCTCGTTGCATATCATTATCTTCAGATTAGTTGTTTATGTTACCACATATACGCATGAGACACATATCAAAAAATAAAAATAAAAAGAAGAAAATGCTTAAGCATGAACTGTTCTTGTCAACAGACCAGTGGAAATAAGCAGTCCAATTATCCAAGCTATCTGTTGTATGTACATATCTAAAATATGAATTCTTTAGAAGCAAATACCAGAGGTTCTTCTATATTTCATAGCTTCAAACATATGGAGCAAAAATATTATAGGTTTCTAACAAAAGTCTGTAGACCAAACAAGCTCCTTCCTGTGATGGCAAGAAGAGTCAGGAAAGAGGCATGAGATTCTCATTGCCTTTATCAAGTCTGTAGAGATAGATTTTTACTTATCAGTTAAATATTAAACCAAACCCACAGTATTTCCATGGAGTCTGGAAAATCAATGGTTTCTTAGTGAACATAAAACGGCACTCACTTCTAAAACATCTTCTCTCTATAAGGAGTTCAAGTCCCTCTCCTTAAGGCTTATAGCGTTGCATTTTATTGATTTCTGCCTCTAACAACCCAATGCTGTTTCCTTGGTATTAAATAATGGCAATGGTAACAATAGATAACAAAGGGAACCATTACTTTCATGAGAATACTCTAGAGTGAATTCAGTGATTTATCAGATAACCTCTTGGTAGCGTATCCATGTATTTATTGTTTATTATTTTTTTTATCTTTTTTTTCCATTTATTTTTATTTTATTAAAATACAAATGTCAATCAGACAGTTTCAAGACACCTTAACCATACAGAGTTGATGAATTAATACATTGCAAACTGTTTTCATAACGTTTTGGTACTGCACAAGGTGCATACATGAAATTATATTTACAGGTTTTTTTATAGCTGAATTATATCAAAGATTCAATAATTATTTACCTAGTGGATAAACCGACACATTTCTGAGAAAGGAAAAAAAAATATTAGTGATTACACCAAAACTTATGAATGTACACTCTGCTTGTCAGTGAGAAACTAAGACAAGCTTATCCTGCATGAACTCATGAAATGTGTATGAAGAAATACTAGAGGTGATTAAGTTGCTGTAGAGCCTGTTCTGGCTACTGAGTTCCTTTTCTTCTCACTCATAATCCATTCCATTATGGCTCTGTGGTTGTTGCTAGAAATTCCATACACCATGAATTCTACTCATGCTGGGTATGGTTCAATGCCTATAATCACAGAACTTGGAGAGGCTGATGCAGAAGGATTTCAAATTTCAACCCTCTTTAGGCAATTTATTAAGATCATTTCTCAATATATAATAAAAAGGGATGGGGATGTAACTCAGTGTATCACCATGACTTCACTTACAAATGCCACAAAATAATTATATATCCACCTAGTAGGCATTTACTCATTTATTCAATTTTCATCTTACAAAAATAGTACTTATCAAAGTTGTATATAAGATCATTTTCCTCTTTTGAATTTAAAACTTTATGTATAACCAGTTTTTATTAAATATTTTATTGATGTGTTATTAGTCATAGTTTAGGTATTTGGCATTGGTTTGTTCATAGTTCTGGTACTAAATCACATATTATTCTCAGGTATTATTTAGGGCAGTAATTAAGTGGTAGAATTTATAAAGCTGTATATATCACCAAATTATTATAATTAAATTTATTATAAAATATTTTTTTGCCAGAAAATAATGTTGAATTAAATATTGATTATTCATCCACTGGATGTTTTGAGGAATTCATATTTAGAAAGCTCTTTTGGCGCAAGAGAAAGCTCATATCAGAATCTATGATTTTGTGAATAGGTAGGTTCAACATCTGATAATAACAGTAATTCAGGTCTACCTCTTCAATATTATTGGAATTATAGTGAATGCAAGAGTTTTCTAGTACAGTGTTTTCAGTCAGTCTCTTGAGTATTATAAGAATCATCAAACAGCAAATGAAGTTGTGAATTTGTAAACAAGAAGCTTTATTAAAAAGGTATCACATATAGCAGGTTCCACAGATAAAGGCCTATATTATGATACCAGTTTATGAAAAGTGAATTCTACAGGATTTTTGGAAGATGTTCTCATTTGAAACAATGTCCTTATTGCATCTATAAGGGTATCCATTGAGTTGTGCAAGGAAAGAGAAAGAACCTCAAGAATGCCATGCAAATGTGGAGTCCAAAATGTCACTCAGGAGCTGGACAGGGATATTGAGGTAATTATATCACAGTGGTCTGTCACATGATAGAGCACACTGAATTTACTGTCCAGAGAAATCTCATTTGGTGTTTGTTCAGGGACTTAGATAATTGTTTCCTCTCTGAAAGATGGTGTTTTGCCCTAATGTCTGAGGAAGAGGTTCAGTCCCTGGACCACAAACTGGTCTCTGGCTGATTCTCCCTTGCCCATATTCCTTCTTTCATGGACCTGCTCTCTGCCTTGGGATCTTCTGTCTTTCAAATAAAATGTAACATTAAATCATATAGTTTTCATGAAGAACCACCTCATTTCCACAAACTCATTATTCTCATCACGTATTCTGCTTAATTAGATAATTTATTCACAGAAACATGATCTGTGCTCCAGGAGAACCTGTAAGAGATGATGTCTAAAACAAAAGATTATCATTAACCTGTCCCAAGAAGATCTGAATCCACATGTTTAGAAACAAGTGCAGGTATAAGATGGCTCTCTACAAACGTCTAGGAAATGCGTTCTAATTCTGATGTACACAGGGTAAGGAGATGGAAGAGGTAAACACTGGGAAGGTTAAAAGGGCAACTAGAGCTTCTTTTATTTATTTATTTATTTTTTGTGTTTTAGGGAAGGGTCTGCAGGGTATTCAGAGTCTCACTACTAGATCAGACTTGTAGTGATTTGCCTGTTTACAGCCTCCTAAGAACTGGAATTACAGGCGAGCACCAACATACCCAGTCTCAGTCTCGGTTGCAGCATGAAAATCCCTGGCCCCTGTAGATGCTTTAATCTGCTGAGCTATTTGGCTGGACATCTAGAACTTTATAATATAGCTGAAGAGCACTGAGTTCTCAAAATAACTAAATGTGCTTAACGCAGTATATTCAACCTAACATTAAAATATTCTGTCCCATTACACAGACAGAACATACATTTCCAAAGTGATGAAATTATTAATAGATGCCTTAGTTTTCTCATTGCTGAGACAAAGTGACTGCTATCCAAAGTTCAAAGTGGAAAGGCTTATGTAGATGACTGATTATAGAGGTTTCAGTCCACCATCAGCTGACTCCAAGGCAGGGTGGCGTGGCCAAGTGACATTACACAGAGAAACAGGTCATGATGGCAGAAGACAGCAAAAACAAGCAAGCAAGTTCTTCACAGCATCTTTCTGCCTCTTTATTTTAACCAGGCTATGCCGAGGGCCTTGGATCCTGGTGTTGCCCTAGGAGTCGATGCCAGCGTCACACACTTCAGATCCAGCCACCGCTGACTGCATTAGGCTTTGGGAAGACGTCTAGATACAGCTGTTACAATATAATATTCTAACCACAATATAAATACAGTATTCTAAGTATAAAGTCACATATCTATGTATATTTTGAACATCTAACATATTGCATAATAAAATATGTGACCGTAATATAGATGTTTTGGAAACCAAAGGAGAGACCTTGTGAAACCGCATGTAAACAGAATTTCATTCACCTACCTGTAACAGAGCTTCTGTTGCTCAAAGCCATGAGCATGACTTCTTACCACCTTTCTTCTCACCCTGATTGATAAAGCTTTATAGTTGATCTTCTACACGGTGCTGTGAATGTTACCCACAGTTGTCTAATGCTAGGCTAATATTTGTATAAACAAATATTCTAAATTCAGAGAAATATCAGCTTTAAGTTCAAGCCTGATTATGACAAATACTGTCTTGTTATAAATTATGTTTGATTGCGTCATTATTATTCTGAGTGCTAAACTGTGATAGTAACATTTTAGTCAAGTGTTGAATACACAGAATTTAGAGGGTTTCTTTTTTTCCTTAAAATACCCTCTAGGAAATATTTGCTAGCAATCTGTCTGGCGATGATATATTGTTTCAGGTCTTTGAACATTTTAAGTTGTATATTTTTGGGAAGGGTGAGAAATAGTGATGAAATAGTGAATGCCAGTCTTCTGTGTATGAATAGCCATTTTCCAACACCATTTATTGAAGAGTTTCTAATAGCTCCTGCTCACACATTCAGTGCCTTTGTTTGAGAGTCAGTTGCCTGAGGATAAGGATTTTTACAGTCTCTATTTAGATCAAGTATTGTGATGCCTCCAGCTTTATTTTTATTTTATTTTTACCCCAAAATGCTATTGTTGTTTGAAGCCTTTCATGTCTCTCTGTAAAGTTTATGATTGTTTGTTCTAGTTCTGTACAGTGTATCATTCGGATGTTGATGGGAATTGCACTAGTGTATAAATCATTTTATGTAATAGTTTAGCAATACTTATTCTTTCGATACATGTTCCATGAACATGGGAAATCTTCTAAGTATTTCTTAGTTTTCTTCAATGTTTTTCATTCATGATTTTCATTTTCATTGTAGGAATCTTTTGCGTCTTAGGCTAAATTTTTTCATACTTTTTATTGGTAATTGGTAACTGCTGTGAATCGGACTTCTTTCATAATTCTTTCTCAGCATGTTTATTATTCGTATACAGAAAGGCTACTGAAATCTCTACATAGATTTGTATCCTACAACTTTCAATAATGCCTTTGTTAGTTCTAATTGTCTTTTGGTGGAATCTTTAGTTTTTTTTTTTCCATATATAGAACTAAATCATCCTCCAAAGCGCTGATCCTTCCCATTATTTTGAATTTTATTTCTCTCTCTTAATGACTCTAGCTAAGACTTCCAGTGATAGATTGAATTTAAGCTGTGAAAGTAAATAGCTTTGTCCTGATCTTAGATGACTTGGTTTCAGCTTTCCCCCATTTGGTGTGATGCTGAAAGTGAATTTCATTCTGTTGACGTAATTTCTTTCCAAAATCAATTTGTTTAGAGTTTTACCACCAGGGGGTGCTTGATTTTATCTAAGATTATGAAGCTGCTAGAAAAAAAAGCATAGGAAAAACAATTCATGACACTATACAATGTTTGCTTGAATAAGTTCCCAAATGCACAAGCAACAAAAGAAAAAGTAAATAAATAAATTGTAAGTGGCACTGTATCAGATGAACAAGGTTCAACTTCACAAAGAAAATAATCAGTAGGGTAGAGAGACAGCAGGAACAAAAAATATTTGTCTTTTTATTTGATAGGGGAGTAATAGCCACAGCAGATAAGGGGCCGAAGAAATGCAACAGCACCATAAAAAAACACACAATCCAAAATAAAAATAAGCAAACAATCTGAATAGAATATGAAAAAATATTCATCTTTATAAGCTATTTAGAAAAAAATCATTCATCCTAGTCAAAGGCTCCTTTCAAAAAGATGAAGAAAATAAAATGCTTGTGAGGATGCAGCAGAAGCAAACATTTATACATTCTTGGTGGGTTATGGAGAAAAGTATAGATGTTCACCAAGGACTGTATGATCCAGAGATCCTGCTTTTGGATCCAAAATTTAAAAATAAAATCAGTATATTAAAGATACAACATACTGTACTCTGACTTTTATTGTTATACTACTAATAGCAATAGGGAATTAGGTCAGTCTCAGGCCTGCTTGGCGTGCATTATGTTCTGAGTTAATTCCCAGTACAAAGACAAAAGAAGACCTAATATATTGACTTTATAATATAATATAATATATGATATGATACGATATAATATAATATGTTTACTTAATCTTACTATAAATGTTTGTCAATGATGAAATTATGAATGAAGGAAGGGTGACAAAATACACATACACACAATAATATGTGAGCCATAAAAATCACAAAACTGTGTGTAGCATAAAAGTAGAACTGAATGACATTATGTTAAGTGGAAAATTCAGACACAGAAGACAAACTATAGGTTCTCTTCCACACATAGAAGCTGAAAAGCTGAGAGTAATTTAGAATGGTGATTAACTGAAGCTATGAATGGTGGGGGGGGGGAAACATAAGGAGAGTGGATAATGGATAACAAAAAAAAACACAGGTAGAAGGAAAGAGTTACATAGTATTCTGCAACAGAATGAGATGAATACAGTTCATAATAACCTCTACACATTACCTTGATAACTAGAAGAGAGGAGCCCCAATGCACTGAAGACAAAATAATAACTATCATGATTTGATCATTACACACTGTGTATAAATACTGCATTATTACATGGTATCTGATCAACATATGTACTTTAAGGGCTGGGGTAATAGCTCAGTGGTCTACATGCCTCCCTGGAAAGCTCAAGGACCCGGGTTTGATCCCCAGTACTGCATGCCATGCTGCCCTGGAGCCCTAGATGTGCTCAGCTGGCCACTGAAGCTGGGTGTGGTGGTGCATAACTGCAACCCTAGTACTAGGGTGGTGAAGACAGGAGGATCACTACCAGTCTGAGCTGCACAGCACAACCCTATTCCAGATTTAAAGAAATGAAAAAGAAAACATACACATTGAATATAATGAAGAGGACCACATATATATGTGGGATTTTTGTATCTTCTGAGCACTTCACATGATAGCTACTAACGGAGTCATTTGAAGGGTCAAAATTAACTTAATTGCCCTGCGCTAATTGGTCAGGACCAAAGATCTACATTTTGTTGAAGACTTCAATCTTCTTTTAGAAAACAGGCTGTCCAAATAAAGACAAGAGAAATCAAAAAATATAGACTCATGTACTGACCAACTGTTTTTCTGTTCTCATATATCCTTATAAGTCAAGCTTTCCAAGTATTAGCTACTCGAAGCTCATTAACGTAAGAAAACACATGCAACTGTAGGTTACTAATAAGCACTTTTTTTCCTAGTTAGAGAATGAGGGAAAGGTCAAGATCATGACACTGGCAGGTTTGGGATGAATGATGAATGGTTCTGCATAGGAAGGAATTTCTGTGTAGCACCCATATGCAGTGCTACCTGTGCAAGGCAGTGAGGGAAGTCCAATCTCAAGACAGCACTCAGCATTGCACATGGGCAGCTCTGCAGTGACCCAGACCCTCAGTGAGTTTACAAGTGGCTCAGGGTTGTGGCACTACTTGGTGTTTAAGTGGTGACAGCCATCCCCACCATGGCAGCTATATCCACGTTCCGGTGCAGCTGGTACTAGTCAGCGCCACCAGTACATCAACCACTGGTATATCCATCAAAGTGATGATTGTAGTCGGCACTTTGTTCTTAAGATTCAGAACAACAGAGCCTTGGATACATTTTGCCTTCTAAGTTCTTGCGTATCTATATGAGCACTGGGGTCTTTAAACCAGAAGGGACTGTGAAAGTACAGTTTACATCCGTATTTTGGGACCCCACTAAAATAACATCATGGCTCTTCTATTTTAGTTTGTGTGACTTTTACTTTTGTTAATACATGTTGGCATTACAGAATGATTACCTTGCCTGGGCAGCTGCGGCCACACGGACATAACTCGTCTTAATTCTTTTGCCATCTCCCTCTGCCCTGCTTTTCTTGGTCCCTTTCCCATTTTCAAATGTGTCTCTGTACTTCCTCAAGATGATTCATATTGTGTTGAAAGCTGCTATGTTCATTGAAAAACCATTTCCAGGTGTGCTTTCACCTTTTCTTTGTCAATGAGAAAAAGATATTTCCTAATGGTAAGGTTTTCAAAATTTCACTTATCAACCTTGAATAAGAAAATACTTCAATTTTCTTCACTATTTATGTTACAAATTGTATGCCACTGAGGGTTCCACCCCTATAATGTTAACTCTGGAAAAAATAAAAGACAAAATAACTAGACAATGGCCCTAATTCCTCCTCTCTAGTAGAGCGTCATAGTGACATTAAATAAAGGAGAGAAATATGATAAAAGCAGTTCCTGTTTTCAGCTTCTATCCCCCTTATGTTTACAGACTCACCCAGACTGGAAGAGAAGTTTAGCATTTGAGTTTTATAAGGGCACAAATATTCAATGCAGTGTGGGAGTCTTGTCTCCAAACCTCAAACATATTTGTTAGCTTGCAGAAATCTTATCATGGTGTGCAGTAAATGGGGCCAGGACACTTGAGATGCTGGTGCTGATCGAGGATCCACTAATCTTTGTGTGTTTGTTAATTTTTTTTAAATGGAAAAATGAAGTCTCTTAAAAAGAATAATGAACTTCTCTGCCAGTCTGGGTGAGCCTGTTAAAATAAGGGGGATAGACGCTGAAAAATAGCAACTACCTTTATTGTATTTCCCTCCTTTATTTAATGCCACTATGGAGCTCTACTAGAGAGGAGAAATTAGGGCCATTGTCTAGTTAACAAAATCATGGCAGGCAACCAAACAGGATAATTCAATCTTCAAAATCTACTTTGGTATCTATATTATCAAGTTTGGCCACCTGCCCTGATCATATCATAATGCTGATTGCTACATCTCCTTTCATTTTTTTCTGGTGATTACCTACAACTGGAGTGTTTTGCAGAGAATATCCAGGCTTGAAAGTTTGTTCCTGTGTTTAAACAAAGTGCCTCTTCACATCTACAATGATATATTTTATAATATCTTGTAATTGTTACTGCATGCTTCATCAGAGGTGAGATACACTTTTGCACCAGAACTCATCCCTGTCCCAACTATCAGAGTATGACCTTCTTTGTGTACTGAGTTGATAAATGATCATATTGTGGGCTCATCATCATTTGTCCTAGGCCAGAAGAAATGCTGACATCCTGCCATAGTGCTGCTCGGGGCCTGTGATGGTCTACATATTTATGATTGCTGCTCTTGCTTTGGGAAGTTCCCTGGGATGGTGCATTTTGGGTGAGGGACTTGCCTTTAAAACTACTCGGGACTGTATGAGCGCTCAAGGGGAGGCAGACAGGCAACCTGTGCAAGTCCTGCAGAGCAGTCCGGTGGCCTGTTGCTCCATCCCGCTATGCTGACACTCCAGGCACACAGACACACAGACACTTATGCAAGAATCGATTTTTGCCATGGATGGGAAGGGGGTTCTGAGAAAGCATCTTGGTCAACAGCCAGCACTGGAGGGGCTGTGAAACCCATCATCGATCCAGGGCTGAGAAATCAGTGACTGTTGTATTATATAATTATTGATGGAGCCAGAAAATGCCACAGGCAAAGCACAACTTACTATTTGTTATGCTGGATTGTCTCTTTGGTCCGTGCCAGGTTGCTATGTTCTGCTCTCGTGTTCCCACACCATGTTTATTTATACTATGTGCCGTTAGATTTCATATTTCTCTTGTGATTCCAGCTTGGAAAATGAACACTGGTTTTGTTCAGGTGATGTAAAAGAAATAAATTTTTCCAGGCACTTCAGGCTGAATGCCAAAGTTGCTTTTGAAAGAAGACAGAATGCCAAAGCAGACAATCTGAAGAGAATGTCCCCTGCATGACATCGCCACCCTCTTCCCTGTATGCATGACATATGTCATGCAGGAGAGGGACGGTCTGTTGGGGCCACCTGTGGAAGAGCTGATTGAGCAGCTACTGTCCGCGTGGTCCTGTGGCAGGTACTGAAAGTGGAGTAACAGGGCTGAGGAAGCGAATACTTAGGTGGGAGCCCGGTCGCTGGAGGAGCTGCCTGTCTGTAGAGCTGCACGGCGCCTTGCTCTGTTCCAGCCACTGCTTCCATCCTTCTTCTTTTTTGCCCCTTGGACGCTTTTGTCCTGGTCAAGATAAAGATGAATGTGTGTACTCCAGTTTGAATTCTTCCCCCAAAATACACATTTGAAAACCTTCCCAGGGTAGGAGCAGTGAGAGCTGCGGCTGATAAGAGGTGACGCGGCCGTGAGGGCTCTACCTGCGAGCACAGGACGACGCTGTGTGCAGGGCTGTGCCGGCTGTTCCAGGAGCTCCCCCCCCCCCCTTCCCTTGTTCCTCGGCGTTCCTGCCAGCTGTTCTGCGCAGACATCACAGGACTCGGGCTGTCGGGGACACAGGTCCCTCAGCCTTGGACTTCCCAGCCTCTAAAATCCTAAGAAATCTGTTCCTTCTAAATTACCCAGTCTTTGGTATTCTGTTACAGCTGCACAAAATTGATTAAGACAGGGCATCTTTGCTTCTCCAGCCATATATCAAGTTTATGAACACAGAATAAATGTGTATTACAGACAAGAAACATTACAAGAAACCTTGCCACCATGTGGCTGCTTCAACTGACACACCAGGTCTACGGGCGAGAGGCAGCTGTGGGCAGCGGACAGCCAGCTGCACTTTGCAATGTTACCGCTCACGTCTATCAGCTGCTTCTGTTAACAGATGGCTGGGGAAAATTATCAAATTACATTTAAGATCTCAATCAACTTGTTTATTTAACTTATAGCTGTCAGTTCAATTAGAGGTATAATATGTACCAAAAGTATTTTCCCAAATTAAGGGACAAGTAACTTTGAGATGAACATTATTGGTTACTGAATAATCAAATATCATCGCAAATTTCTATGCTAAGAGGAACTGAAAATTAGATATAGGGGAGCACTTTCTGGTCCTTTTGGTGGCAATGCTTATATCAACAAAGGTGAACTTTTGTGGGAAACAGCACTGCAAGCTTTTGTTCTTATGAAATGCACATGTAGTGATTCAAATCATTTACTTTAAAGTAGTGCCCGGATGCATCTTTGACATGATGCTACGGAAGCACTGTTTGCTTTGTGGCAGTTTCAATATTTTAATGTTTTGCTGTCGAAGCAAGGACTTTGGATGAAAACCCTTTGCAGCTGCTGCCACCTCACTTCTGTATGGAGGGCGCAGCAAACTGTGCTGATCCCTGAAGAGAAGTGTCCTTCACAGTTAAATGAACTCCGTGTGCACCTGTGGATGCTTCTGAATTTCTCGCAGAACCCTTTCAGTGCAGAAATACCGAGACAGATAGTGTCAGCTTATGTGTGTTGTGGTATTTGCTTGATGTCGAAAACACTGATCATCATTCTTATCTTCAGTTCCTTGAATTTTTTGTTGTGATTCTGTCTGAAATCATTAACTGTGGTGGTAGTATTATAATTTCATATCTAGATGTCATTTTAGTTTTCTATCTTTTATTTTGTTTTAATCTTATGAGTATTTATTTGATCTTGCTACGCAGCTCAGATCATGGTCATCCTCCTGTCTCAGTCTCCACAGTGTTGGGATTACTGGCATACACCACCATGCCAGGCTTCAGTGGCTGGCATGATGTGCGGGGGATTGAACCTTCGTCCTTTCACTTGACAGCCAAGTGCTTAGACCGCTGAGCCATCTCCCTGGCTGCTTTCTTTTCTCTTTTAGTTTGCTATTAGAAAATAGTACTCAGTGAAATGGAGTCAATCCATACAACTTGCTATCTAATAATTTCTTCTCACAGATTGTCTATAAGAAGTTATGTACATAAAAAGGAAAAAAATCAGATTCAAGAATTTTGGTAAGGAAAGCCTCTCAATATAGCAGACACATATGTTTTAGAACTGAAGAATCAGGAAAATATGCTATTATATATTCTTAAAAATCCTCAAAGTCATACCAAAAGGTGTGAGTTATTTTATTTTTAAGCCATGTGTGGCTACATTAACTACCCAAATATTAGATACATTAAAGCTAAATTTCATCATAATTTTGATTTTTCAACTTAGATTCCTGAGTATTCCATTGTGTGTGTGTGTGTGTGTGTGTGTGAATGACAGAGAGAGAGAGAGAGAGAGAGAGAGAGAGAGAGAGAGAGAGAGACAGACAGACAGACAGACAGACACAGACACAGACACAGAGAGAAATGGAAAATATTGTAAGTTTGGGCATCAAGCAGGGTATATCTGCGTTCAATGCTACATTTACAAATTTACTGGACATGTTTAAAATTCACACAGTTGACTCATTATTAAAACTAAACCATCAAAAGAAAGTCTCTCTTTTTGTGACTACTTTTCAAATCTTTGTCAAATGCAATAGGTAAAAATAATCAACATCTTGCAGTACCAATTGGTCAAAGTTATTAATGAGGCTATTGTTTCTGCATAAGCCATCAGAGAAAAAGTAATGAGAAAAAAATGTGACAATAAATTGCAGTATACTTTAGATTGTGTGACATTTTTATTAATAAAAGAGTCAACTTCAATGGAAGATACTGACTTTCTTGCATTGAAAATACTGATTTCATACTTAATGCATCATATCCCACTATGTTCTTTTATCTTGAACCAGGGACAAAGTTAGTTTTGTACTTTCTGAGGCTGTGATAATTTTTCAGACTTGACCTAGGAAAAAGGAGACTAAAATTACAGTTGAAACTTTCCATAAACTATATTTGTTGGCTGAAATTTTCCCAGGATTGTGGAAGGGAGCTTTTGCTTTGTGAGGAAACCTTCACTGGAACTTAACTTTCATTAACTTTCTGAAAAATCTGATTCTGACTTCGTTCCTTTGCTTAAATAATCAGAAATCAATTATTCATAGTTAATATTAACATTATGCAGCCATTCATTCATCAACTGATTTATTCAGTCTTATATTCTTTTTATTAGAGTTACTGTATGCACTGTGCCAAATATAGTCATTGACATTTTATGGCTTAATGCAGTAGAAATTTCTTAAAAGACACACACTGAAATGTTGCACCCAGCAGTAAACACTTCCTAATGATATTTCCATACCATAGGAGGGAAACACAAATCTTACAACCATTGACTATCTCTAATTTATCAATAAATTTTGTCTTTAAACCAGCTATAAATCAGATTCTGTGATTTGTGCTTGTGAAAAAATGAATATATCTGATAAGAACTTTGCAATAAAATAAATAATAGTTCAATAAGTGAATGATGATTACCAATGGCTCTAATGGCAAGGGAGGCATTAAGTACCATAAAGAAGTAGTATATTGAAAGAACTGTTCATCCTTTTCCTTCATACTTCTTCCCTAATTTCCAGCATCATTTTTTACACACATCCTGTGGGATTTCAGAAGCATTTATATTAAACTACAGCAAATCACATCAAGTTACATGGGAACTTCCTGGAATAAACTTTTAAAATATGCTTTGTAGAGGAAGCATGCATAAGTTGTCATACCCTATTTTACATTTACCAAAGAAAACAAGCCTTTTGGCAAATAACAGAGCATGTTCATAGAATCAAGGTCCATGAAAGTCCCACCCTAGGCCAGTCTTCTCCTCAGGTCTCAACTCTCAGTCTGGGCAGGTGAATTGGGCAGTGAGGCCTGTAGTCCCACATATATCGAGTTTTCTGAGTAACTGCAGTCACAAACATAATCTGTTGTGCTCTTTGCCATCACTTTCTGGTGCTGACCCAGTCCTGCTGGATTGTTATGGGGCTTCAGTAGACACTGAAGGAAAGAAACGTGAGCAAGAGAAAAGGGAAGCCAGCGGGGAAAGCAAAGGGCAAGGAGGTGGCTACCCAATGTTGCCCCTGCAATATGGAATGAACAAGTCACATGTAAGCCTTAAACGGGGAAAGATTCATAGGGCACTGATAGTCAGGCATTAAATATGACTGGGTGCAGCTCATTCCATGGAGACGGATCACCGTATTTTGGGGAGATCTTCATTAGGGTACACTGCATGAGGTTTATAAGACATGTGTTTGTTTTGGGCATGGACACATGCTACGTAGCTACTAAGTATATGATGGAGGAGTTGGCTGAGTGGATGGGATGCCGGGAAAACTCATGTCCAGGATGGGGCTGAGTCAGATTTCTTGTCTCTCTATGCTTGTTAGAAATTTAGAACAGGCATGTAGAGTGAAGGCAAATGACTAAAAATTAGCCCTGAAATATCAAGTCCTAGGTCTAATCAGTGCAAAGAGCTCCTAAATGGTAAGATGGAGTGTTTCAATACCCTGCCCTCTAGTCAGTAGCACTGTAGCTTAGAATCTAGAGTAGATTTCCCTATACAGTAGAAAAGCATCATTGGAGGAAATCACAAAATTGATGGAGAAACATAAGCTTAAGGGTCAGAAACGCCTATTCTACCATTAAGAGCTGCATGTCAGCTGTCAAATTGCTTAACTTTTCCTGGCTTTAATTTTCTTCTCTGTAAATGAAATTAATGGTCCCTTTTTGAAGGTTAAACCATTAGCTAATATATCTGCAGTTATATAGTGATAATTCCAAAGTAACAACAAAGAAAGAATTTTTTGTTAGAGATGCATAGTGTCCTAAGGGTTTTCAATTCCCTTTTGAAGGAGACCTTTGACTTCCATAATTGAATGGAATTGAAGTGTGAAAGGTGGAAGTAACTTTCTAATGTTTAAGGAACTTCTTAATGTCATGCTATAAAGAAATGGCAAAGATTCTAAATCAAAACAGGTTTACCATATATCCCAGTTTTATTACATCAAGTTACCTCTAAAAGCAACAGCAAGGATGTAAGTTCAAAGGCTGTATGTAGTTCTTACATAATTACCAAAAATATTAAAAATAATAGCTTTAGTGGATAGTTGACTCTTGGATACTATTACCAAATTCTTGAATTTTCAGAGAAGCTTTTGTTTTATACACCCTGGGGTCTGGCAACTTCAAAAAGTTGTTGAAGAAGTGAATTCTGGTAGTGCATTATACATGGGGATTTGGGCAAATACTTGGGTGACAGAAAAGCACAGGGTTCAGATAAGGCTACATGGCCCACTCTACCTGGAAATATGAGGCCTTCCATTTAGTTGATGTTGAGGTTCATTGTGACATATGATTGGATGACTAGGAACATATATGGTTTTCCTTCCTGTGTCACTTGAGTTTGAAAGTGTATTTGCAATTTCAGAGTCTGATACAGTTCTGTGCCTCCTAATTTGAATATAGTCTTGCATGTTTCATAGGAATTGTACTCTTCAGAAAGTGGAAAGCCAAGTTATGCAACTCCTGTCTTCCCTAGGCGTTCTCTTTTTCTACTTCTGTAGAGATTCAGCAAGCTTCTGTCTCCTCCTCTTCATCTGCTATCAGTCTTAACTCACTGTTCTTTTTTAGGTATAGGAAAACGTTTCTTTGACCCTGAAACTGAGGCATTGGCCTGTTTTTAAGCATTGCCATCACATTTACAAAAACTACCAATATTCAGACAAGCCTCTAGGATTATGTCTTTCTCAGTTACCCCCAACTGGGCCTTGAGGTTGTGGTGAAGGACTACTGTCTCCATAATGGCTAGGATGAATGTTAAAGAATCACAGCATTGCTCAGAATGTCATCAGGTCACTGGTGAGTGAAAAGTCTGCCCCTGAAAACTGGTATGAGGTACTGAAACATGGATTTTGGGCTCATGGTTGATAACAAAATAAGTTCTTGTGCTAAAAATGCCATGGGCTTAGAGCTGTGCTCAGCAGGCCAGGTTATAAATATTTTAGGCTTTGCACCCTGCATAATCTGTGTTCCAGTAGTTCAGCTCTGCTGTTACAGAATGGAAGCAGCCATAGACATTATATAAATGAATGAATGTGGCTATTCTCCAGTAAAACTTCATTGGCTGCAACAGCCGGTGGTCTATATTTGGCTCAGCAGCTTTAGTTTTTTGACTCCTGGCCTAAAATTAGAAAGGAGTAAACCTAGAAGTCTATCCTGTTCAACCTTCTCATTTTAGAGATGAGAAGAAGTCCATCAAGAGGACTAAATGTCCAGTGTAACTGAGCCAGCAGTATATGCCCTCCCAAAAGAGAATGAAAGCCTGCTGTTGGGATGCTGAGGTCTATACAGTGTTCATTGTTCCAAACCATACCACGTTCTTGAATCCACCCTTCTGCAGCATGGCCTTCCCAACTTCTGTGTTGCCATGTTTGACAAAGAAAGTTCTGAAGCAAATATTACTTTTAAAGTGATATAGAACTCATAATTTTGAATCATATTTTTACTAAAACTTGAAAAGTTGCCCTAAATCGAAGAAATGTATTTCTTACTTTGAATTGTGAACTATTACTGAAAAGTTTTTGAAGAGAATACTTGAAATATTTCTTCTGCCTCTCCCATTCATGACCAAGTATCCTACATATGATGTTTACTTTAAATTAATAATTGATACCTACATCATAATTAGAATAAAGATATGAATGACACAGATTTATGGAGACTATAAGAACTTCATGATATTTTTCTGCCTAATTATATTTCTGCCTAATTATATTTCTTTTGTAGAAATAATAGTTTTGATGAAACAGTCTAGACAGAGGCAGCATGACTGATATTTTGAGGAGTTTTTTTACAGAAGTTTTGAGCAGAATATATTTATTGAGGGAAAGAAAGCTCCTGTACGAGATAGAGAGAGGAGGGGGTCCCTAGTGGGTGGTCCCCTTTGAGGAGTTTTTGTAACTCCTATGCATTCAGTTCATACAGCATTTTCATTCTTATTATTAAACAAGGAAGAGCTGGGCAACTTCAAAATGTGTTACACTGATGCAAGACACATTTACTTAGGGTTTAGATTTGTATTTCATAGGCATCACAGTAGTATGAGTGTTCCTATTAATCACAAAAGCATAACAAAGTGTTTCTCAGTCTATGGGCACACAACAAAATATAAAGTGCATTTTTGGCCATTATCCAGTTTATGTGGTCCTTGTAGACAGTCAATCTAGGTAACTGAGGATGTAAATTGCATTCTCTGGCCATAATTATTCCTGTTTGTCTATACACATCCATCAGATTTATCAGGTAATTGCTGTACAGCTTCATTTTTTTCCTCTCAGCTCAGGTTGGATAAGATGGAAAGAGGATTGTCCTGAGAACTGAATTTTGGCTTGGGATTGATTTTATCACTAAGTATTCACATGACATTTGAAATATATTTCTTACCATCTCTGGATCCTTGTCTCTGACTGGGACCATTTCTCTTCCCTCCCTATGTAAAATTATTTTTACTTTCAGATTGTCTTCAACTTTAATGATACAGAGCTGTATCAGGCCTACATGTGCTAACTTCCTTCTTATATTGGTACTCAAAATATTTAATTGAACTGTATATTTATAAATGGCTAAGTAGTAAATTTTAGGTTGTATGTGACGTAACTATTGTGTGTGGCGTATCTGTTTGTTTTGAAATTAACACAGGGAATTATAGAGCCTGTCCATCACTCCCACGAAAGATGACTCAATTTCATGGCTCAATAGCTAAAATAACTAAAAGTCTATTGTCTTATTGAGGTAAATAAGATTGTCCAATGTACATTTTATCTGTTGCTTGTGACTTGACTATCTTGATTTGGCTTGAGCAGGGTCAGGGCCGATGGCCACTCCTGTGGTGTCCAGGCACAGAGGCCAGATGGATGATCTTTATTGAAATTTTTTACTTTTGCAATTGACAACCTAGTGAAGATCAAACCATTTGATTTTTTTTCCCTGAAAGCCATGAGTTACAAGCCAACATTTTTATTTCATAATTGGGTAAAACGGAGGGTGATCTAATAAGATGCTTTAAAGTATTATATAAAGAAAATAAAATAATCAGCAACTGCATTCCAGATGGCCCAGTGAATCAAAGCCGAGTGCATAAATGAATGTGTACATTAATTCACTGGTCAGTGTCTTATAAAGGACCTCAGTTTACAATCTTGAGGAGAGAGCCTGCAGTGGGATTTGAAGGAAGGGGATGGTTTTCTCCTTGTCTAAGGAGTCCTAGTCCCTGCTGCTTCTGTTTCCCTTGGCTTCTGATCTCACCAACTCTGACTACATTTTCATTGCTCACCTTCCCTTACTTCCTTTACTCCAAAAGCTGACTTTGTTGATCCTCATAGCCTCATCTCCACTCTTAACTGTCTATCAGTCTCTGGATGAGATTGGTTCATTCTGCCTTTGCATTTCCTTCAGTTTTTGGCTCCAGCACTGTAAAATTTAGAACCCAGTTGTCTATGACTTGGAAATAATTCACTCTTGGAGAAGGTGGAAATTTTTTTTAATACCCAGTGGTTCTTCATTTGGCCAAAGGCAACTGGAAGGGAAAGAGAAAAGAGAAAGAAAGTATCAGGAGATCTCTGCACTAGCTTTCAACTGATCAGAAGAATTACAACCCCAAGAGAAGTGAGAATATTATTCTGCTTTAGAGTTCTCCACTATAGCTCTACAGGGGACTTATAAAAACAACTCCCTATTTCATTCTCAAATCATCCTGAACCTTCCATATTCCTGGTTAGTTCATCTGATATTAAAAAAAACATCTTGACATTATCTTTCTTCTTTTATTCTGATATAAAATCTGATAGATATGTAAGATTCAAATTATGCTTACAGAGACTTAGCTAGATAGAAATACTGAAGTCTCCACCTTACATACTTGCTATTTAAAATATTTTGCTGCTATTCCAGTATTATTATCAAATGTATTATCTAATTATTACATTTACATGGTGTCTCAGGTGTTAGTATCAATAAACATGTTTATATGGAAAATACCTATGACATTTTAATCAGTAAGTATGATCAAGAGCTGAAATATTAGTTATAGTTAGCACAGTATTTCCATGAATTACAGGTTAAATTAATTTTTCTATGGAAATAGCCTGAAATACATATGTCTCTGGCAAGAATTTAGGGACATAATTTCGTCATTAATGTTAAAGTGCAGTTTTTAAAATGCAGCTTACGAGCTCTACCTCGTAAGAGCATTTCGGTTAAGTAAGAATAGGAAATATTAAATAATTTGCATTTCTAACCATTTCTCAAATGCTGCCGCTGCTGTTGGTTTGAGCACCACACTGAGAAAACCACTGTTGGATAAACATCTTTCTTTCTTTTCTAGTAGCTTTTATTTTAGTATAAGAGTGTATTTATAAAACTATTCACAAGTCACAATTCTTATGGTAATTTATTTATAAAATCATATTCTTTTCTTTAATAATGATATTTTTTAGGCTAACATGAATTTTCAGGTAATCAGATTCAGATAATTAAATTAGTGGAGTTAAAGACCCAGCCTGCCAATGGGAAGACTTAAATAATTTTTTATGAAGGTGAACCTGACAAATAGAAATGTACAAATTTTCAGTAGTGTAACTATGATGCTTTGATAAGCATGTCCATTTTTAGATAATTATCACAATTAAGTTCATGAATATTGTCCCCTCATTTTCTGGGATATGAGAACATTTAATTTTATTTCAATATTTAATATTAGCCAATTTTAAGTACGTAATCAAGGCTTGTTGTATAGGGTCACTGTGACACATCTTAGTTTTCTAGAACTTTTCATCTTATGTGTTAAAACTATATTCCCATTAAACACCATCTCCCCTTTTTCTTGCAAACTTCCCCATCAATGACAAATACCATAAAACCACCTACATATATTTTTGTTGTTTAAAATATTTTTCTACCTTTGTGATCATTAACTCTAACTCAGTGAATGTACTAAATACTAATTTAATTTTTTGCCTCTATAAGTTGAACTTTTTTTATTTCAAGTTAACCCATATTATCATAAGTGACAGTATATCATCATTGTAAAAATGAATGACATTCCACATATGTAGCTGCATGCACCTATAGATGCAGCTACATATGTACACAAATCCAAACCATATTTGGAATAGACCTGAGCCTTACTTTGTGCAATTGACCAGTGATACTGAATTTATAAAGTGACTCTGTTGATGAGTAAAATTTTGAAAAGTCAACTTTTATACAGGTCAACACACAAATCACTGAACTGTCCTCTGTGGCCAGATTGTTCTATTTTCTGCATTTAAGACTTGATTTGTTCTACTTCAACTTTCTTGTTGCCTGGGTGCTAGTTCACCAGAAATCCTGTGTGCCCAGGTAGTGCCTTTATTCTCAATCTGCATGGTTCTGGAACACAAGCAAACTTATTAGAAATAACTGTGGGGCTGAATTAGATCAGAAATACATACTGGGCCTGGAACTATTAGAGAAATATGGCATTGACTTGTACCATATTTCCGAGAAAGAATAGAGAGCATACATGATTGATATGTACACAGTAGTGCCATTTATTGCTTGGACAAGCTTTTACACATCATTGCCATAAAGAACCATTATTTATTTTCATGTTCAGGCAACTTATCAGTTTTCATGAAGTTGTTGTGGTGCAATGTAATAAGAGCAGATGTGTAGGCAACCTTGGGCCACTCTGCATATCTTGGGATGAGTGAAGGTTTGAAAAGGCTGCTGCACCATAGAGAAGCCTGAGGTGAAGGACCCAGAATGCCTCCTGAACTCACAACATCTGTGCATGTCATTACACAGTTACCTGTCATCCTGGAAAAAATTCTTGAAGTTCACAATGTCTGGCTTTTTTTTTTTGTTGCAAAAAGTAACCTTGATTCTGAGTCTTCCTAATCTAATTTTGTAAGTGATTTCTCTTTATCTGATGCTATTCCATTTTTAACAAATCTATTAGGACTAGAATAATGAATCATGAGGGTTATTGACAAGAATGTTGCCCATAGGGAAAGGGGATAGTGTGTGATGAAACAGGCTTATTTAAAACAGAAATTCAATTGATCAAGTTAATCAAATGAGAAATGGAGAAAGTTATGTTACTCAGACTTTTATTTATTATGAGACTAGAATAGAAAAATGAGATTTCCTGTTTTTTCAATTCCTGAACCATTATTTTGTCTTGGAATAAATTAATGCAAGGGAAAAACAACTTTCTATGCCTCCTGAAGATGCTACTGTGATTTAATACCGTATCATCACTTCAGTAGTCTTTTATGAATCTATTTGCGTAAGTGACTTCCATCAGTTCACTGATATAATTTCTCTAAAACCTCATTAGCAAACATATGTTTCTTGAATGGTTCATATCTTAGTCTTAAAACATATTATAGTTTATAGTTTGGGAGAGAAATTGCCTTGCATTCATATCAAAGCCAAGTTCTTGGTTTCAGTAAAAGATTGACCTAGTTATTGAAAACGATGGTGAGGGAATGAGCTTATATGCATATCATGTTTATCTTTTAAATCTTTTAGCCAGTCAGCAGCTGAGGGCATATTCCAAGCTGGGCTCCTTCCTTTAAATTTTGGTTCTTTATAATCTCTCATACGTATGAGAGATTATAATCTTTATAATCTTTATAATCACTCATACCAGTGATTTAAGCAACCAATTGGGACAGGAAGAAGAAAAAAAGTAAGAGAAAAAACTGGTGCTAATGAGTCACTAAACAATAAAAAAAATTAATGGATATGAACCAACTGTGTATGCATGATGAATACCACGTTGAATTAAGATACCCCAAAGGATTAATTTCTTGTATTGATAGAAGTTTATATTCCTTCCTGTTGAAATTTTCATGGATCTAATTTGCATATTTACTAAAAATCCAACACACTAGGGTTATTTCTGTGGTTCTTTTTCCCAGATCATTATGTCTCATGCAGTTCTCAAGGACTTTTTCCAAGTGCTTCAGTTTACAGATAAGTGACCACTTGTAAGCATTACACCAAATCCACAGAACTGATATATTTAGTGAGTTATTAGTACATACACCAAGTATAGTATATCTAAGCCACTTTGCACTAAATTGATAGTGGGAATTAATATTTATTATTTACACATGCACAAAGATATACATATTTATTTCTCCTTAATCCCATCACTGTTTCATAAATATTGCACTTAATCCACCAATAATACAACATGCTTTCATTAATCCTAAGAAATAATTAGAAAACATTTATGGTAATGATAATATTACTTTGTACAAATATTATACAAACCTATTAAATCCTTAGGGAAAAATTACAGCTAGGAAGAATGTCAGATGCCCTGTTTGCTCTGAAGTAGAGAATAGACTGCTGATTTGATATTTAATGGAAACTTAAGCCACTTAAACAATATTAAAGACAGAATTTTCTCACCTTGTGCTTAAGTTTTATCTAGGATAACTTGCCTTTAGCATTAAATCCTACTGTATAAATTATCCAGCTTGATTGTCTAACATACTCTAGTTTCGTATCTTTTAAAAGCTGTGTCCTAGGATGTTTAGTTTTTGACAGTGCCCCTCAGACATGGGTCAGGGTTCCAACAGAACCTCTCCTGCCCAACTTTGATGTTGGCTCCCGGATGCTGCCATACTAGCCTACTCATTCCAATGCATCATACAATTAGCAATGCTGCTTCATATTATACTGCATTTTAAACAAGCATCCACATGGCCATTTAGAGACCATGCAACTCTATACGCAGATTAGCATAATGCTGACAACTTAAATATATTCATATCAATCCATTTAAAGATTTATGTGTCATTTATTTTCATCGTCAGGAGTATTAATATGTTTGGAACTATCAATAGGATTCAAGAATTTACATGGTGACTGTGTGTGGATTTGTAGGGACATTTGTTTTGAAACTGAACTTAACTGAATTATCCTTGAGGTCCTTTTGGTCTGAGTCATCCTTGAAGGTGATGGCATGGAAGGTTACATTTTGGATTCTCAATTTTAAACATGTACATAAATGACAAACATAATACAATGCAAAAATACCTTGTGAGTTTGAATTAGACAAATTTTATGGAGATATTTAATGCCAGGAGAAAGGTGTGCATGCTAGTCTTTCTGTTAAATATAATTTTTCCCTTCTGCCACTTGTCTTTAATCTATCCTTCCCTGCTTCTAGCAGTGATCCATTCTCTCCTCTCTTATTTATTATTAGGTGCTATGGCTTAATTTATGCGATGGTCACCCATGGTATGCACCTCTGTAAAGCTTGAGGGGATTGAGGTTGATATCTGGTTTTGTTTGAAAGAAAAAAAAAAACCCTGCATGTTGAATATTGATTCTACTTAAACTGAAATTTCTAATAGCTCCAAGTTAATAGATCTTTCATCGGTACTGGTAGCAGGATCCACTTGCCAAGGGTTTCCTCCTTTCTCAGAGTGTCCTGCAGATTATTCCATGCCCACGTACACCCTTGTACATGTGTGTATGTGGTGGTGGGGAGGCATGAGCCATGCCTGTCACTCTCTGGGTGAGGAATGCAGCTGGGGAAGGCAGCCCACTGTGGGAAGAACATTGCTCTGCTGATTTGATTAGAAAGAGACATAACAATGTGAGAATGGCATAGGCAAAAGAAAAATACCCAGGAACCTATGATGAGCCCAAATGCAAAGTAACAGCGGGTATGATGGCACCTAGAGGAGCATGTGATGGCACCGAGCCTCACAGGAGAGTCTTCTGGGCCTGGGATTTAAGAAAGATTGCCCTGGTGAGGGCACACAGAAGCCTGGTGCTCAGAGAGAGTCGTGGTGAGACCCTGAGCCAGCCACACAGCCATTCAGGCTGTGGAGGTCTCACTTTATTGTTTTCTATCCAAGTAGCTCTATGCCATGCTTCATGTTTGCTGTGGACTTAGCAATCATGTTTTATTAATTAATCCTTACAGCCTTGCTCTGGGCTACATCTGTGTTATTAGCTTCATTTCACAGACAAGAAGACTGATGCAGAGTGGCATTTGTTACCCACACACAGGAAGAAAATTAAGGGACAAGGCAACAAGAGATCCCTGAGCTTTGATGAGTATAAAAACATACAGCGGATTTAAGTTTTTCTGCCTTCCTCACACTCATGATTAGTTTCACGTTTTTCTCCCTCTTTGGTTTATTTGACTACCTCTTCAGACCCAGTGTAAGAATGGGTAATTCCATTTTTATTAATTTGAAAGAAAAAAAAAAAAAGAAACATACAAACCTGTCATGAGAATCCATTAATCATCTAACCAATCAAATTGTGGAGCACTGAGATCAGTATTAGCAGCTGATGTCCAAAACTAACCACTGAAGTGTGTCACAGGTGACACTCTTCCTGCCTTTTGGGACATGGAAGTAATTAACTCTTTACAAAGCAGAAGAGGTAGAGCAGGATGAAGGCATCAGAGCAGCTCTACCTGGATGCTTTATTTACTGGGAAGGACTCTGCTGTGACTCATTTCTATGGAAAAGTGGAAAAATTTTAAGTCAAAACCTTACCTAAGATTTCCAGTTGATTTTTGTCTGAACTATGCCAGTTGTATAACCCTACTTAACCCAGTCTTTACTTCTTCATTAGTTAGTCTAGCCTTACAGCTCCCTGAGAGTTGTCTCACCCCTGTAAAGTTTCCAAGCATGCACTGATCTCACGAGTGACCATCACAATTTCCACCTCTTATGTGTCTGATCCTGGGTAGATATAATATTTCTTAACTTAGTGCAGGAATCTTGTAGCACATTATTTTTGTAAATATTCAGGTTTTATCTTGAATCTCCTTTGAGGTAAAACACACCGTGTATTTATTTATAGCCTCAAAAGTATCTAGCACAAGATTCCTCACACACCTTTTCCTCCACTGCTCTGAACTATGGACCCGAGGGAGAGAAAGAGGACATCCTCCATTCTACTCCATGTGGGCTTTTAGTCTTAGGACTCCCATTGGACCAAAAACGTTAGACTTTGTAGAGGGACATTCTACAATATTCATCATTTGTTTCTCAGACAAAGGAAAAATTTTTCATGAATAAAATTTGCAGGTGAAAATCAAAGTATTGTGAAA
This sequence comes from Ctenomys sociabilis, assembly GCA_004027165.1. Taxonomy (NCBI): domain Eukaryota; kingdom Metazoa; phylum Chordata; class Mammalia; order Rodentia; family Ctenomyidae; genus Ctenomys; species Ctenomys sociabilis. Next base: position 28,969 of record PVKA01007889.1, on the reverse strand, counting down.
ATGTGCCTCCGTAAGTTTTACTGGAGGCTCTGTCATTCTCTTCAACATGTGAAGGATGCCACCTGGACACTAGCCAAAACCCCTCTGGAGTGTTGTTCAACAGACCTAAAGAAGAGACTTGCCAAGATGCCCAGAGTTTCCAGGGTGGTCAGATTCCTGTCAGCCAGCCCAGCCTTGGGTTTTTGGCTTCAGTGCAAATTTGTGCATCTTCCTGTGAGAGAATCACACAGGAATTTAAGTAGGACCATAAGCTTAGTGCTTCTTGTGCAGTTCTCCCCAGACCTGCTGTGTCCCTGAAGGGGTTGGGTCCGGGGTCCAGAGTCAGCTTCCCATGTTATTTTAGATAGCACAATTTTGTTGTTTCTGTGTTTCGTTGCCAGATATCTCCCCTAATTAAAAGAACAGACAGGTCTTGCATTTTCTTTCTCCTTAGGAAGTTATTGGCAGTATTTATGGTTGTTTAGGTCAGAGTTTGTGGAAACAAGTCAGAGAACACCCTATGTGACTGACAGATCGGATCGCTACAACAGCAGTCAGAAAGCTGCAGTGTGAACTCTAAAGGAACTGGGTTACTCAGGTGACACTATTGTGGCAGCCCTGGGGACTGCTGTCCACTTCTACTTTTACTGTATTGTATGAAGTTAACATCTACATTTTAGGGGCAGACATTGTGGCAAGTTCATTGTCTTGTTCTCCTTGCCTGACATAGCATTTGGCATAGAGAATATGAGTCAAAGATTCCCTGGTTGATTTAATAGTCTTCCCAGAGAATGCAAATGACATCAGAAACAAGGTACTTGACAATGGGAAAATGAAGGCAAGGAAGGGCATCTGCAATTCCCCTTCATTTTGATCTCAGTACTGCTGTCATGGCATTTGACCTTACTGCATGACTTCCCTTTCGGGGTTTCTACTATGCTTGGCTATTGGTAAAGTTCCAGACCATCTGTCTGCTTTAGCCAGTCACAGATAGAGGCCTTGGAGGGTTTTCCTGAACACAGAGGTCATAGGCTCAGAAGAAATAAGGTCAGCTATACAGAACAAACTCTGAGGGACTACTGGAAGGAAACCTGTGTAGAACAGATTCAAGACTATAGACTGGGGAGGGGAAGCTAGACAAAGCACAGGGAAACTGGGCAATATGAAGATGAACATATGCAATTAAGTCTGTCAGAAAAGGCTATAGCATTTCTGCTCACTCTCTTGGCCTGATCCCACTTTGATAGACTCTATGAGCCTCTATACTTATTTACAGTTTTGGTATTTTATTTTATCAAAAAGTGGCTCTGAATTCGTATTTCTTCCATATTTTTTATTTTTTTTTTTTTAGCTAGAATCACAAACCTTAATTGGATTTCAGGGACTCTTTGTAATGAAACCTCTTGTTACATATTTTTCAGTAACACATGATTTGACAAACCATTTTTATGGTAGCCCTAATTTCTGTAACTGAAGGCCTGCTTTGTCTGTAAACAAAGTTCTCAGTATTATTTACACATATTAAGGTGTGAATGACCTAACGTTATCCTTCTGTTAGGCATATTTTTATCTCCTCAGATGAAACACCAGTGATTAAACCAACACTATAGGCTGTGAGGGCCAGGATTCAGTGTCAAATATTGATCAAGGGGAAAATATTTTTATAGCTTAGGTCCTTTTATGATATTCATCAACTCTCACTGTCCAAACTTATCTTGCTAATGCATGTGAATAGCTCAACTCAACCACAGAATAAAAGACAAACACACAGTTCTGTGAATATATGTGAGTTAGATTTTTTTTAAGAAAATCAGCAAATACCAGCTCAGTATATGCTGGATTCAAAATTTACCTTAAGTTTTGCTTAATTCTTATGCAGATCTTCTGTGCTTCAATGTTCTCATTTCTGTGATAACTGCATAGGTAGAGTGTTGGTCCACATTGTTTTCCTGAGTAATGCTTCCTCACTTGAGCTACATCGTATTTGTATTATGTCATTTACTGTATCATAAGAAAATGTTCTGTTGTACACTGACATGTTTTCAGGGTAACTGACAATTTGTAAATAATAACTATTTTAATTATATTTTTGAATAACAAATTTACAAATAGTGCATTTTGTCCTGTACATTTTTAGATAGTGTACAACTACTGTTCAGTTTCCATGATTAGTGACCCTTTGCCTAATGAGGCATTCATTTTAGGTCTTATCAGGTTACTGAAGGTTGATTGAAACCATAAATGTTTCGTGAGTTACTAGATATAGTTAGTAGCTTTGTCTTCTGTCTCCTAAAAGTTTATACCCCCTTATTACCAGACTCATCGTGACAAAATCTTTATGCTTTATTACATGGAATTTTTGATCTTCGTTTCATATCCTTTGACATTTTAAATTTATATGTGTGTGTGCATGTGTGTGCATGCATGTGTGCACATGGCTTCATTTCCTATTTGTGGCAGACTTTTGAAACAGCATATCTTAAATTGGGCTCTCTCTGCAGCAGAGTTGATAAAAAAAATTTTCATGTATTTCATTTGGGAGATAACTTGGGAATTAAGGGTAAAGGATTACGGAAGCATGAGCAAAAACAGAAAACACATGGGTGTGGTGTGCCCTGGAAGGACCAGTCCAACTAGGAAATACTGGGATGCTGTGAGCAGCCAGTCTTACCGTCCTCCCATCTAAAGGCTAGGAAGCTGGGAGTTTGTCCTTATGCCCCATGTTCTGTTTATAATTAGCCTGAAGCTGCTGTCCAGTGCATTAACCGCAAGCTCTTGAAGCCTGCCACATGGAAGCCAGTAGAGGCCCTCGGTAGTAGAGATACATGGGCTAGTAGTAGGACAAAGCAGGCAGTTTCTAAACTGCCATGTCCAGGTAACTGTCAATAGTTTGCTAACAACAAGTACTACAAAACAGATTATTATTTAGGTACCTCTGGTTGAGTGAGGAGGCCATGATTCCAACATGGGCTAGTGTTTCCTGTGACCACTTTAACAATCACATTTCAGTTTAAATTTTCCCATAGTATCTCAATGATTTACTTATTTTCTGGATTGGATGTAGATATGTTAGGTGAAAAGCATGGTAAATATTGTTTGCTTATTAAAAGTACTTAACATAAGGTCCTCCCGAGTTCAGCCTGGTACCCTACATGTAGTGGGTAGAGCATGGGCCTTGTTTACATCTGACATGTGTATCGCACATGCCTGGTAGTACGCCACTTTTCACAGCAATATTGCAGATGTCACTTCAAATACTTTCTGCTTGAGAAGCAGCTATATTTTATTTGTACTCTGGCCCAGTATGGTTGCACGCAGGAACTTCCCACTAAGCCTCTTTGCCCTCTACCCTCCAAGTACATGCGATGTGACTTACACAGAAGCCATCTTTTCTCATACACAAGCACCAGATGTGATTAGAAAGAAATCTAATTTATCTGGAGCACTCTAGAAATGGAAGGAAATTACTTCATAGCAATATTTGCAAATGCATTCATCACAGACACCCAGGCATTGCAACACTAGCAGATGATGCCTTGCGATCACTTTGTGGTTTGTTTTCAAGTGCTTTCTGATGGTCTATATGAATTCATTCCTATTTATGCTCCTGTTTTGTGCCTAGATTGCAAGACAAATGAGTGGGACAGGGAAAGATTGATGTGGTGTGGACAGACTTTAATTTTGTTTATACCAGTCCTTTGAATATGTGTTACAGAGGTATCAGGAATATTTATCAGGTTGATCTGATCATGACTGGGTTTGGGTAAGATATAAGGAATGTCTCGCTATCCGTTTCATATCGGCATACGAGTTCAGACTTCATCTCACCTTGGATCTATTAATTTGTGCATTTATTCTGAATCCAAGGCACATTTGGTTGCACGCTGTAGTAACCACGAGCAGTCTCTGGACACTCAGTTACCTGCCTCACTAGCTGTATATGTGTGACATTAGTCTGTTAATGAGAAATGTGGTGGTGAAGGGGGAATCATAAAGCAATGGTGCTTACAGGTTCCGAGGAAGTCTTATAGGGGGCTTTCCAGAGGGGAAGTGGAGAAAGTAGATTATTTCAGGCTTATAATGAAAAGTGGACTGGAAAACAAACAAGCAAACAAAAAAGTAAAAGACCTATGCAAAACAACTTTGTTGAAAGAAGAGGCACTTTTGTAGTACTGGTGTTTAATGTGAGCAGCGTGCAATGAGACTGGAGTGTCTCTTCTTGAATTCTAATTTTTCTGTGGCTATTCTTTAAAATGGTCAAAATGGGACTGGTGAGATAGCTCAGTGGACTAAGGGCCTGCTTAGGCAAGCTCAGGGAGGGAAGTTCCATCTACTTGTCATGCATCCCCTGCCCCTGGGTACCTAAGCCAGCCACAGAGTCCAGGTGCGGTGCTGCATGCCTACAATCCCAGTGCTAGGGAGACTAAAAACAAGAGTTTAGTTTATTTGGTACAGAGTCGCACTATGCATAAGAGCTGTGTAGTGAGACTGTACCAAATACATAAAATGGTTACAACAGTCTCTGATTCTAGCACAGGCTAGAGCTTTGTGTGCCTAAAACAACATTAGGCAAACCCTCATTTCCTCAGTACAGTGTCTTCTTTGTATATACTGGCATGATATTATCTGTTTATTTTTATTTATTTTTAAATGTATTTAGCACAAGGTCACTACACAGATCGGACTTCTAGTGATCCTTCCCGTCTTTCAGCTTCAGAAGCCCTGGGATCATGGGATTGGACCCCCAGGCCCAGTCTCAGGCCCTGTCTCAGCTTGCCCTGGGAGGTGGAGCCAGAACAGCAGGCTGGGAATCAAATCCCCCACCCTCGCCCAAGCAGGCGTTCTAATCTGCTGAGCTATCTGGCTGGCCCACTACCTGGTTTTTAAATGTAAATGTATTTGTGTTTTGGTTATCTTCATTTATATTATAGCAATTATTCCCATCTCCTTTGTAAGTCACATAAAGGCATAGCTTGCTAACGTTTATTATACAGTTGCTGTTTGCAGCTTTACCTAATTAATAGGTCATAAAAGCAAATATATTATTCCAACAGGAGGAAAAATACCAGTTTTAATGGGATAATATGATTATACATGCACAAAACTCAGAGTACAATGAGGAACCTCTTACCATTTAGAAACATTGAGGGGCAGGAAATAAATGTCACTAATGGAGATCTATTTTTATGAATCAAACTGTAGCCCTATGCATTTCATTTTTACTTTGCCTTTCTTACAGATGTTCCTCAGAATGTTGTAGAAATTGAATATAAATAAATGCTTATAGAAGTAATATCTCCTGGCATTTGCAAGGTGACATAAGTTGTTTCTGCAGGCTGTGAGGCTTAAGCACATTCGACTTCCTTTTTGTGAACGCTTGTGACAGAACATCGAGGCACTTACATGATATGTCCAATGCGTGGACTGATCCAGAACAAATTTCACTGTAGCCATTTCTAGGTTTGAAAAGTTGGAGCAAATGTAGTGTTCTGCATTTTCTTTTTCCTCTCTCTCTTTTTGTTTTTTGCATCTTCACCACCATTTGGAAATCTAGTTTTGGATCAGAAGCAGAAGATGAGACCACTAAATGGACATAGAATTTCAATAATATTAGATTTCCCACATCATCAGACAATAGCTGTGCATGTTTTCTGATATTTTGAAGTCAATACATTTCAAGTCTACATAAAATGGGTGTGGTGGCACACGTCACTAATTCCAACAGTTAGGCTGAGGCTGAGGGATTAGTGCGGGGTCCAGGACAACCTCGATACCATGTCGTGTCCCTGCCTCAAAAACCCAAAGAGATACAACAATAGTAATAGCACAACAGAATATATTTAAAATCATATATCACAGCAGCTATACACTTTAAAGAAAATTTGACTATAAACATAAACTACTCATAGAAACTAAAAAAAAATACCTTAACATCAATACTGTGACTTTTTCAGAATAATTCTCATAATTCACTTTCAAATTACCGGGTATATAGCCAATGAAACCGGCCAAAGAAGACTATACTAGGAAATCTTTTAAATATTTATTTAGTAAAAACATAATTTTTAGAGGGCACTCAGGGAAGCCAAATCTGTGTGATAAATCTGAGACTGCTGTCCAAATGGGAATACTCACCAACCCCCCTTAGCAGGGCTGTCCCTGGGACTCAGATGACGAGCTGGGACCTTACTTACATGCCATTATTTACACTCCCAATAAATCCTCATGATCTCAATCCCATTGATGTATGGCATGGAAGAAATAGTTTAGAAATAACTCAGTATAGGAAAGGACAAGAAATGCTGCTCCTTGCAGTGGAGTCAGGGCCAAGGGAGGCCCCAAGAGCTGCGGTTTGTGATGCCGGGCCTTCATGCCTAGTACTGGCCCAACTGTCTTTTCGATGCCTGCCCCCAACAGGGTTTTGACAGAGGGCTCTGCCTCTGAGAGGATGGTTCCTGGTGGCCCCACCAGACTGGGCATCTGGACGCTGGGTTTCATTTTGCTGCTGTTGTGATGGTAGTTTACGCCAACTTCTGACATATGTCTGTGACCTTGAGCAAGCTGTTTAAGTTTCATTCTGTGGGTTTTCTTTTCATTAGGAAAACAAATAATACAATATTTATTCTGTTCTACAAGAGTGCTAGAAAAATCATCTCACCTCATTCTTCCTTGGCCACTAGGGAATAAAAGTTCATTTGTCTGAGGAAATATCACCTTCAATAGTGCTATTCCTGTAACAGGCTCATTTCTAGCCTAAAAATAGAATCACTGAGCTTTTAGGAGAGGACTTTGGCCAGCAGAGATCCTTCAATACCTGTGCTGCAATGAGTATAAAGTGATGCATCCCTGATAAAAGGAAAGTTGTGGGGCGGGGACAAGGAGCCATCTGTAGTCCCCAGGGATAGCGAGCCTCAACTACTTTGTCTGCAGGAACAAGGCATCCACTTAGTAAATTAAATCTCCTTCTGTTATCCTAATATATGTCTGGTCAAGATAGAAGACACAAATCAACTGCTGGAAAATTTTCCCAGGAACACAGTGACACGCTGAAAGAGCAGAGGACAGAGGGAAGCTGTGGGATGGCGAAGCCCGTTGCAGTGTTGCTTTCTCCTGCAGAGAGGGAAACCACAACTTAAGGGTTATCAACCACTTGCTGAGTGCTGAGCAGAACATATGATTTGCAATCAAAATCAGACCTATCAAACGACACGCTGTTCTCAAATATCTAAGGCAGGGTTTCAGTTATTTTATTGAAGCTAAATCTGTAAATGTCATGGAAAAAGACAGGCTCCCTCTATGAAAACTGTGGGACTTCTCACTTGAGACTGTGCAAAAAACAGCATGAAAATGACCTTTTCCTGCTAGCCTGGCCCTGGCCCTTCTGGTCTTTCATGGGCTAAGAACAGGCACACAGTCTGCAGATTGAAAAGAGGAAAACTAAGGGCAAGGAGGTCAGGATGACTGCTTTCAAAAGCAGGTTAGAGTGCATGGGCGAGCTCTGAAGGTGAAAAGGGTGCCAGGGTGGATAAAGGGATTTGGCTGATGGTCAGGGGCAGCCGAGGCCATGGGCCTGAGAGAGAAAGACCAGGGGTGTGCAGGGCCGACTTGCATGGGCTGAGCTCACATGGCGCGTGCAAGTGACCCCACGTAGTCAAGGTCGCACTCTAGGCCTTCGTCCAGTTCCACTGGGGCAGATGCCATTTCTGTTCTTCATCACTACCTTTTATGCTTTTTACTTCATTTTTTTTTTTTTTTTGCCAGTCAGGTATGAAAGCCCAAGGTGCTTGGGTACTAACTTAAGTGGTTTTGATTTATTGTCTAAAGTCAGTTTTTCAAGTTCCAGAGGAGCCTGCTCTCTCAGCCATTTACTATTTGGAATAGTAAGCTTAGTGTTTTGTGAAGTTTTTTTTTTTTCTTTCTTTCTTTCTCCTGGTTCCAGATGAATGACTTTGACCTCTTCCCTGCCTTGCTAGAAAATTGGAAAGTATACCCCAAATGAAATGGGAAAAAACCCACAAGGTATTTGGAATAAATTCTGATGAGAAGGAAAGTACAAGCTGGCCTTTTGCAGAAGGGGGTCTGTACATACATAAGATAGCGTGAATTTGGGGTGAAGTAAAAGCAGGAACTCATGGAAGAGGCAGGGCCGGTACCTGCCCCACTCCAAAACAATTAGCAAGCCATCCGTGCCAGTGGGCAGTGCAGATTCCCGAAACGTAGTACTGCTACTTTAAAACTGTTTTCAGTATTACACGCTTTATTAGGACTTTACTGCTTTTGCTTCTACAATATGTATTTCTGACATTATGAGATGTCATGTGGGCCTGCCATTTCTCAAAACTGTGGGAAAGAGATTTGCTTTAATCTTCTGAATACCATGAAATGTAAGATTAACCATGTTACCCATTTTCTTGGACTTCCCAGTAGTTCAGAGGCAAATGTACAGCCTGCTTCTCACACACAGTAGCAGGGCATGTTATATTGCCTTTGGCTTGCTCTTACCACTATTTTCTCGTCATATTGGATCTATTTCCCTTATTATGTCTCAATTTCTAAAATCTGACAAGTATTTTTGGAATAAGACAAATATAAATGAATCAAGTTATACTACTAAATGTCATAAGAATTGAAAGGGTTATTCCTGTGAAGGTATACTTGAGCACTTACTCAGATACGTTTTTGTTACCATATTTAAAAATTTCAACATTAAATTAAAAGAATACCCTGTTTTAAGTCTACTGTATGTGTAAAATAGTCACTTTATGATAAGTACTTTATTTTTGTAATTTCATTCCTACTTCATTATAACTTTATGTATTAGATATTTAAAGACAAAATAGCTTTAAATGGACAAAAAAATGTAACAAGTGAATCTCAAGGGGAGGATTGATTAATTCTGAGAAACTTAGGTCTGAGTTCAAGTCACTGTTTCATCATTTAATAATGATGCAAACCTGGACAAATGACAGAACCTCTCTTGTCTTCCGTTTCTCTAGGGTCTAAAATGAGAATAATAGCAGACAAATAATATTTAAAATTCATAGAACAGTGAGAAAATAATAAACCCTCAGAAAATAATAAACCGAATACTACCTCTTGGTATCATAAAGAGTATATCCACAGTATACACAATGAAAATTCTTCTCCTACCAGGAGAGACATTTCTTCAGTATTCAATTAAGCATATACTACAACTGTCTGCTCATGTGTCCAGCAGTGGCTGCTCCCAGGGGAGCTGGTCTTGGAATGTACACACCAACATTTCACATATAAGGTAGTGCAAGGTCACCGCGTCCCTGGAGAGGGCCAGCTGCCAAGAGCCTGAGCAGGGGAGCCTTTCTGGGGTGAATTCATCACAGCTGGAGTCCAGACCTTAGCACTGCAGGTCCCAGCACTTGGTCTGATAAAAGCCCAGAGCTGATTATTCAGGGGGATGACTTGTAAAAACTCACAAAAGACCAAAGCACATAAATTAGAAAGTCACTGTATTAATTTACAATGAAAAATATTACTGTTAACTAGAGCAGACATTTGCATCGGTGTGACCAGTGAGTTGCTGCCCTGTAGGAAGGCTACCTGGGGAGCCGCATTAGCCGAAGGTTGCTTGGTGAGTGGAATGCTTGTTTCAGATATTTAGTCTCATCAGGTTCTGATGGCAGCACGCATCCATCTCCATCTACCCGCCAGAGCAAGCAGAGGAGCAGGCCTTCTGAGCAGCCTGACGGTGGCAGGATGTCCCTGCCTGGCCAGAAGCAACACAGACCCATGTGACGTTCCTATTTCTATAGTGCTACAGCTTGCAGACAATCACATTGTCATTCTCTTTCTTTAGACTTGTTAATTCTCTCAGAAACACTTGCAATGGTCCAGAAGCCATCCTGCCTCTTTTTAATAATGTGGCATGGTCTTTCTTTGTTTAAGAGTTTAGCTTTTAGAGGGCGTCTTTGTTGCTGGTCTGTTCATATCCTTTTGGGTGCTTTACAAACCAACCAAGCACTCTGTTCATCAGCGTGACCAAACCATGAGCCTTAAGTAATATATACTATAATAAAGACTTAATATTGTGAAAACAATGACAAAATACACTTACAGAATTATTTGATTTGCAATACCCCATGAATCATCACCATATTAATGCCATAGGTTTGGAATCTCTATTTATTGCTTACCATGTCTAAAATAAAATCAAATATCTTAGATACGGTCAAAAAGGACTTGCCTGAGCTTACCCTTGGCTGTCTCTGAGTTAGCTTATTTCCAGTTAAGTCCCTTTCCCACAGACTCCTGGATGGCTTTGTAGCATGATGAAGATACAGACCATCCTATGTGTGGCCTTTGCTATTCCTTTGCCTAAAGTGCTCTCCTCGGTGGCATCAGAGCCTGGTTAATTATTCCATTTATTGTGATCCTTTCAAAAATGATCTCAGAGAACTCGTCTGAGCACCCCATCTACAGCAGTATCCACTCATATTCAGTCTAGACCCTTACCCTGCTTTCCCTTTTTTTTTTTGGATGCATTGCTTTTTTTTTTTTTTTTTTTTTTTTTTTTTTTTTTTTTTTTTTTTTTTTTTTTTTTTTTTTTTTTTTTTTTTTTTTTTTTTTTTTTTTTTTTGTTGGCAGAACCAGGAATTGAACTCAGGCTCTTGTGCTTGCCAGGGAAGCGCTTGTTCCACGAGCCATCTCTCTGGCCGCTGCATTGCTTCTTGATGCCTACTTTGTGCTGCCTTTCTACATACCATATCTTCTGAGACAGAGAATCAATTTATTTATGAGCTAAGTGACAGGAAGTGAATATTTCAATAATATTCTGCAAATGAGGGGGTAAATTTGGAATGGCACTTTGGTAATTATTAGATTTTGTTATCCCTCATGCTATGTTCATTTTCTAAGCTGGCCTAGAATGTGGTACAGATGCTGACTTTTCCATTCCTATGTTGCTTTTTAATGACTATCAAAGGCGTGCAGGCCAGTGGTAGGACCAGTCTAGAAGCTCATTCCAGTGTATCGAATCTTACTAGGAAACTCCTCTTTTACTTCTTCTTTAAATCTTTGTATCTCATTAATTTTTCAACTTTCTTAGTATATCTTGTCACTGCTGAGATGTTAGACAGTGTCTCCCTCATTATCCATTCCCTGATGCGTTTGTTCCTATGAATGGAGGGATGGAGAGAGGAGCTTTAAGAAGCTCAGAAGTGGATGTGCAAGCCAATCTCCCCCTGCTCCGTGGTCTACCTCCTACTCTCCCTCCTCCAGCCTTCCCTCTGCACTCTCCTCAGCACTCACAACTGGCCCTGTGAGTGTGAAGCTGCAGCCTTAGAGAGCTGGAGCTGCCTCAGAAGTGTTATCTCTGTGGCCCACTCCGTTATACTACTTTTGAATTCTCAGCTTTTTAAGTATGTTAGTAAAATTTTCTATTGTGAATACTGATAATGGAGACCTTTAACTAGAAAACCTACAACTTCTAGTTTTCATTGTCCTTTTCTTTCCAGTGTAAGTTGGTGAGTTAGAAGACTATTGAGGTGCAAAAGGTGTGTGTGTGTGTGTGTGTGCGTGTGTGTGTGTGTGTAACTATGATGGGAGAATTCAGTTCAGTTTGAATATGATGGGGACATTTCAGAAGTGATGTACTTATGAAAATAATTATTTGGATGGAGGTAGTTTGCTGGCCCTCAGTCTCTGGAGTCATGATGCAAGGCAGGCTCTGTCTCAGATCTATTTGTACTAAATGATACGAGGTTTTGCAACACAGCAAGAGCTCGAAATACGCTCATCCTTCAGACTTACTGCTCTCTGGAATACTGAAGAGATGCTGTTGGCATCTCCTTGAAAAGGTTCGCAGATATAACTTACGTTAGTACACAGCATTAAATGTGGAAAGGAGACACCTAGGACCTCTAAAAAGGCCATGAGCTGAAAGAGAAATGTGAACTCTCTTTCAAAGTTCATGTGTATAAATTCACTAGGATCTGGGAGGCAGTGACTCTCTCTCCTTCCCTCCCTTCTTCCTCTACTCCCCACCTTCGCATTCTTCCTCTCTCCCTGGTTCCCTTTCCCTCTTTTCTTTGTCTTAAGTTATTAAAAATTTTCTACTTAAAGCAAAATTTGGAAAGATGAGCTTGATGTTCTGTCACTTGATATGCAAGCTGCTGGGCTACTCCGCATTGTGACTGTAGCTCTCATATGAGGCATAGTTAGACTCTGACTTCTGTTTGCATTAAAACCTGTATTTATACATGGATACTTTCCCTTTGGATTGATTTGAACCAACACGTTGTTTGTGTTGCTACAGCTTCTCAACATTTTTTGGAAGTGCAACACTCCTGAAGTTCCATATATCAGAATGGGGTCTTCCTAGTTAGAACCTGTCTGTCCTTTGCCTAACAGGTGCCATTCATTCTCTGCCTGGCCAGATGACTGGAGCTGCACAGCAGCTGGAATCGTTTCTGTGCTGTGAGATTTCCTGTGACTTCATTAATGATCTTGCCTTTTCTTTCTGAATGATGTAAGAGAAATATAATCAAGTATACTTTAAAAAACCAAAGGGAAGCTGAGGTTTTTCCTAAATAATTTCTATCTAGCAATCAGTGGGCCTGAGCTTCCACTTCCTGGAGCATTTCTTTTCTTGTGAAATACATCCACTCTTTTCTAGGAAAGTCTTGAATATTTACACACTTCTGGCACAGAGTAAATGATAACATTAGCGTCATTTGTAAGGATCTATACCTCAGTACCGTGATTTTTGTCAGTGCTGTGATCCAATGATAGGGAAACATTTTCCAAGGTTAAATAAATTTTCCTTACTGTCCTACCCTTATTATTTCAGATGAGAATCACATGAAAGGGTAGCAATACTTCCTAACATTCACCATTATTTTTTTCTAATTAAGCATACAAAATAAAATAAAATAGAAAACTCACAGGTGTGATGAAATGATGACATGATTAATTTTGCACGTATTGAAGCAGTTACGACAACTGTTATAGCCCCATCTGTTAATGTTTTCAAGTAGGATTGGGAAGGATTTAGCAGAATCAGTGTCTGTATATTTCTCCAGTTTATGAAACCTAGGAAAACACAGGGCATTTTGAGCTTGCCCCATTTGCAGACCCATCACAATTGGAGCGTATTTACTATGAGTTACTGTTCAGTCTCCATTGTTGGCAACATCCTAGCTAGAGCCCTCTATGGTTAGCCAGAAACTAGAGTGAGCATGGATACTTGAGCAATTATTCTATATCAAACAACACATTAAATGTTTCATGGCCTCCCTAGAAGTGAGTTTACTAAAGTTGCTATCCAAATTTTATACTGTTTCATGACATTTTATTTATTGTACTGAGCTATCTCCCCAGCCCAGTTTCACAAAATTTAAATATTTGCCAAAAGTTTACATTGAGTAACTAGCAGTTCAAGGACTTGGATTCAGGTCTGTCTAAACAGAAAGAAAAATTTCCAAAGACTAACTTACCCTACCTCCTTTCAACCTGTTTGAACTTAGGATTGCTTAGGATATGTTAGTCATTAAAAATGGCAACTGCCAAATAGCTCAGCTGATTAAAACAACTACAAGCAGGTGCAGGGGCTGGGGGTTCAATCCCCAGGCGTGCTGTGCCTGCCACCCCTGAGGCATGCTGAGATGGCAATTGAGACTGGGCATGGTGGTGCCTGTAATCCTAGCTGTGGAGAGGCTGTAAACAGGCACATCACTACAAGTCCAATCTAGTAGTGAGACCTTGAACACCCTGTAGATCTTCCTTCCCTAAAATAAAAAAAAGGCACCTGACATGAGTTCTTGAGGAAGAAATATAGGGAGTTGCTATAGTGAGGTTAAGCTCAGTTGCCTATGTCATAGGGTAATGATAGCATAAAGCTTCTCTTCCGAAGGGTTAGCAACTTAAATTTGCAGACCAAAACTTAGAGAAAAAGAAGGGCTGCAAGTCATTAGCTATTAGGTATAAAGTTTCAGTTATTAAACATTCTGTTAAGCTCTAGAGATCTACTGTATGATATTAACGATACTATACTATACAACTAAACATTTAAGAAGGCAGACTTCATGTTAAGCATTAGTACAACCAAACAAATTGTTATATCAAACAAATGATATAATAATCTTAACAATGCAATATAAGTCAATAATTCATAGCTGCTACTACATAGGCATGTGACAGTTATATAGAATCACAAAAAGTGAGAACTATTTTACCTCCTCTTTGGGATATGAAAGGGAGGCATGGAACCTTTATTGAAGGAGGCTCACTTATTTTTAAAAATGTGCAGGAATTTACCAGTTTGACAAACTGATAAAGACTTATTTTTTTTTTTTACAGAAAGTCCAGAGTAAGCAGTGGAGAAAGGCATTTGTATTATGGTTTATTTGAGAACTGAAAATAATATATATAAAATAGTGCAAAAGACAAGGTTGCCATCAGGTAGAAAATATAGTCAGAGAGCTGCCGATGGCATGTCAAGGAATTCGGATTTTATATTCTGGGTATCGGGATCTTTAGAATAGGTTTTAACCAGATAATTGACAAGGTCCCACTTAGATTTTTGAAATTTCACTCTTACAGAGGTGTAGTGGACAGGCTGAGAGATGGGGATTTGGCAGCAAGAAGATCATTTAGAAAACTTGTCAGTAGTTTAGGCAAGAGACAACAAAAGGAGCAAATTTTAGGAGCATGTGATGAGTGCAGGGAAAAGATTACAAGCTCAGTTTGGGATAGGGCTAGACCGAGGTGCTTCTTGGCCATCCATGAAAAGACAAATGGCAGCATTTGGCACCAGAGGAAGCGCTGGCTTAGGGTTAGAGCGCTATGAGCCACAGCATATAACTGGGAAGTGAAGGCATCGATATGGGTGAGTCTCTCCAGCGAGACTGAATAAAATAAAAGGAGAAAAGCATATTTCAGATATGACTGTGAATGCCTGTTATTTCAGCATGCAAGGAGGCTGAAACAGGAAGGAGAGAAGATTGGGCACCTTACTGACTTATTAAGACCTTGCCTCAAAAAAAAGAAGAGGAAAGAAAAGAGAAAGCCTGGAATGTAGTTAAGCTGAGAAGTCATGGGTTCAATTTCAGAAAGAAGGAGGGGAGGAGGGGAAAAGATGGGAGGGAGAGGGAGGGAGGCCCAGCATGAGTGTGAGCAATCACAGGTGGGGTGATGGTGGAGCACAAGCCAGAGGATGAATCTGCAGTGCCTGGAGTAGAGTCTCTCACTGAATATTCACCTATATAGATAGTTGAATTAATCAAATACACTGTGCAATTGCTGCAGTGACGGTTTTGGATATAAGTATGGTGCGTACAACAAGTGGGAATTTTATATCCTGTAGTGATCATGATTCTGTGTTAAGAGGCGCATCAGTATATTCAAGTGGAAAAGAAAAACGCAGTTTGGTCAGAGATTAGACTTGGAGGTGTCTTGAGAGGAAGCAGAAGGCAGTCTTCAGCTCGCTTCAAGGAGCCCCCTTGAGCTTACCAGGTGGAGGGGGCTTTCATCTCCTACCGTCGCTTGGTCCTGGAGGAGGGCGCAGGGAGCTCTATGCCTCTGAAACTCATGGCCAAGGAGAGAGATGCCAGTCAGGCGGCACAGGAGCACTTTGCAGCACCCATTCTTCGTGCAGAAACAATCATTCCAAGAACCATCACGCAGGAAAATGCAGAAGCTGTGACGGAGAATGTGCAGGTCATCAGGAAGTGCCAGGGACGTGCGCACTGACGTATGTGACGTGGAGCCAGACGCATCTGCAGAGGTCAGCTGACGATGAATGTTCAAAATCTTCTTTTTGGCTTATGAAGAAAAATTATTTTACCAAACTAAAAGGAAATGTGTAGGCAAACAAGGGGGCTCTGCCCCTAGTGTGTATACCAAGCCCAGGAACCAAGGTCTAGACAAAAATGTCAAGTAAGATAAGAGCATAGCAGAAAAGGAGTCGAAATAGACGAAACTATAAGCAAATAACAAAACAGATAAATCCATAAAAATCTGTCACTAATTTCCTTATTTTAATACTTAGTGTAAGGTGGCTTTAGTAAAGAACTAGAAGTTCAAAAATTCAAAAGATCATGACAATTCTAACAGCGTATAGATTATGGAATTGACTAACTTCTGTGAAAGTTCAGAGAACATTTGAGCAAATAAGAATTTGACCTTATTTATGACTCTTAGCTATTATGTACCAAAGAATGAAGATGTGTTACACATGCATGCAGTGCTCCATGAAGGGTGCAGTCAGGTACTGAAAATATATGCTAACTTAAGTTTTTAAATGATACTTTGTACTTAACAACTCTGCCTTGATCCACGTTGTTATCAAGAATAATGAAAAATTGCTGTAATTCTTTCTGGCATTGTTCCACCTTTTCTTACCACTTGATACTCTTTTTTGATAAATTAAGCTATTGTTATATGTTAGGGATATATAATGAGCACGTTCATCATAGGGGATTTGTACCTGTATATGATATAACGTGATTTTTTTCACCATTCCCCTACCTTCACTTGAAACCAACCATATTTTATAGGGTTTCAAGTCGAGTAAAATCATTTAGTATATTTCTCCTCATTAGATGTACATACCGCATTCTATTCTGTCTTTACCTTTATTTTTAGATGATTGCTCCAAAGGCAGAATAAGCCACATGCTCACTACAGATAGACTGAGAATATAGAACTCTGTGTAATAAGGGAAATGGAAATGGCATAAACAGGTGAATCACTGCTAACGCACTGAATGATTCGCCGGAGTTGAAAAGTACATGCCATCTAGCGAAATCATTCTGAAATATACTTTTGTTTCTTGCCATTTTTGTATGTTACCATGACACTTCTAACACAACATATAGGTTATGGAATTGACTAACTTCTGAGAAAGTCTAGAGAATGTTTATACAAATGAAAATTTGACCTCCATTTCCTTAGTTTGGTTAAGTTTTTTCACACATATGTTGATGGCTGCATGGTCACGTGTTTATAATGATTATCATTTTATTAATCTTGCACTCATTTTGAATATTAGTGATGAGACATCAAATGTAAGTAGTCTGTGAGCTACTAACAGGAGCTGTGGACTGTGTGTGTGCAGAGGGCCAACTATGCTTTATCTCACTCATCTCAGTTTGAATCAATTCCAATGAAACTTTATTTTATTTATTTATTATTTTCTCTTAAGGAAGGGTTTACAGGATGTTCAGGGTCTCACTACTAGATCAGACTCATAATGATCTGCCTGTTTATAGCCTCCGAAGAGCTGGGATTACCTCTGTGTGCCACCATGCCCAGTCTCAATTGCCATCTCAGCAGGTCCCGAGGGCAGGGCCAGTGCTGCATGCCGGGGATGGCACCCTGGCCCCTGTGCCTCCTTTCAGGTACTGTAATCCCCTGAGCAGTTTGGCTGGCTTCCAATGAATCTTTGGTGATTTCTGGGTTTGTACACTGATATGGCCTCTACAGGAATGAAACACTAAAACAGTAGAGACTGAGGGGAAAACAGTGTCATAGTAAAGTGTAGAGAAGATGAAGCAAGGGAAAGGAGCAAAACAGAAGAAAGGAGGTAGGGAATGAACTGAAACAGTCTGCCAGTTATATTTCAATGTCTTGCCAGAACGGCCAGGGTAGGGGCATGGTTTCAGGATATGCTATTGAGTCAGACACCCATCTCATCACCAAGCTTAGTTCAATTTTTCTTCAGAAGCCTGTGAATTTATATGTGATGGATTCCTTCTAGTGATGTGAGTATCTGTAATATTTCAGACACCAACCTCGTTGCCAGGGAATCTGAACTGTTTGCAGAACTCTGGAGTTAGATTTTCTGCTGCCCTTTCACCTCCTCACTGCCTATATTAGCACAGCTGTCTCTGTGATGGAGGTCTTGAATCCTTGGCCTCAAATCAGTGGCGGTCCCCCATGGCTGCGAATGGCTGTGCTCTGAAACTCATACTTACCAGCTCTCTCAACAAGACTGATGCTGAAAGAGTTTTGCTTCTGCTTTCAGCATTCATTACCTTCCTTTATAAATGAAACATGAATGTAATTCATATGTCTTCTAAGGGAGAGAAGCTTTAGAGGCTTCATTTATTCATTCATTCAACAAATATTTATCAGGTCCCCTCTGCACTAAAATATCATTGCAGACACTATGAAGAATACTCAGACACATAGTACAGTTACTGCCTTGAGAAGTCTAATCTGCCAGAAAGCCCTGATAATTTTCACTATTTAATATCTCCTGCATCTATTTACTCTGTCCATCTGAATAACAAGGGATGTTATTCAAGGAAACACTAGTGTTCTTCCTGAAGCCTGTATTTTAAGAGTTTCATCAGATTATTCCTGTGGCTAAACCTATTCATTGTCAGGTCACATTTCTAAGTCCGTACTCAGAACTTTGGCCTACAGTAACCAGACCCTGCTGGTCCTCAGATAGTGTCTCTTGTTCCCCACAGTTCTAATCCTAGTGAGTTCCATTCTGTGTCTTACACATACAATGGCCTTTTTGCTAGGGTTTTGTGTGTGCTGTTTCTTCTGCCAGTTCTTAGTACTGTGCTTTCTTTATTTGCCTAGCTGGTACTTATTATTTGCATCCACAGTTTAATGCAACACCAATGAAATTTTCTCCTGCAGGCTTACATCTCCTTCCCATTAGTGGGTCTTGTTTTGGCATCCTTTCTTCATTCTCTGTGACCCTTTCTGTTGCCTTCTTTGAAGCAGCTATCATAGCAATGAAACAGCTACACATAGTTCTACCAGGGTAGTGTGGCAACCCCAGGTGTGAGCTAGTGTGTTGTTGTGTGCTCATCGCACAGTGCAGAGCTTGCTACACTGCATTTTCAGTAAGGAACAATTTTTAATGGGAAATATTTTTAATACAATTATTACACTAAGAAACTTGGACCCTTACAAATACCAGCAGTGTACCATGTACCATATATATTTGTAAATCATACATTGGACAAGACTGTACAGAATCTGCCAGAAAAGTGTATACATATATTTATATATATATATCAGGAAAAGAAAAACGTAAAAATATTTTAATGCTAAATTCATTGAAATATCATGAGATTAATATGAGTTATCTTTGGCCTTTATAATTACAAGAGTTCCCCAAAGAGGTGACCATTAACTTTAGATATTTATTTACTATGGTGAATTGCAGAAGGGTACACATACACATTTGTGGTAGGCTGTGTTTCTCTTTAGCAGGATTGTCACAGGCTAAGTAGCCAAAACAAGGGGGTGAGTCAGGGAAGACTTCATGAAAGAGGAGGGAGTCAAATTGCCAAATACAGGTTTAAGTGAGTGAAAGATCACCAGGTATTCCAGTGAGCGGACTGCAAATGAGTGTGGAGCTGGGCATAAATCACCCTTACATGCAATCAAGCTCATGACTATGTGTTTTTATGGAGATAAAATATTGCCGTGAAAAAAGCAGGTGAGAGAGTTGAATAAAAATACATTAATAGAGAAATGCGAGTGTGTAGCTCCAGAGACTATTTCTTTATTAATTTTCTGAGATTTTTGCACAAGAGTGTGTTTAATGAACACTGTGTTTCCATGGCTGTTATATGTTTTCTGGATGGGAGAGAGGATGGAATGACACTATTTATGATTATAGAATCAAAGTGAAGGTGATAAGATTATAAAGTAAAATATTGTTCATCTTGACCTAAGAAATAAATTAAATGGTGATTCAAAACTAATCATAACACTCTAGGTATTATCATTCTCAAAAATATAAAATTGATAAACAGTAAACACATATTCAGATATTATAGTAGAAACAGATGGGAATGGAAGTATTGCAGATTATTGTGAAGTAATGCAACAAAGCCATAGATTAGTAGATTGGAAGGCTCATGAAATTATTTACAATAAAATAATTTAAGTAGGCTACAAGCAGTTCATAATAAATACAAGCTTCTCATGTACATCATGATAAATACTTTCAGGGAGCATTAAAAATTTAATGTGAGTGATGAGACAGAAGTCATCTCTGGAGCTGTGCTTTTGAGAATCATCTTTATAGTACTGGTTGCAAAATCCCTAGAGAAAGTTTAGGTGCCATGTTCTCAATTTGTTCATAATACCTGTAATATTTATTGTTCAGGTTAGGCTGTTAAATAAACAACTGTCAGAGTAGGGGTAGTTTGGGGAAGAATCAAGAGAGGTTATAGGAGAATAAGGTATGTAACCAGTTGAGTGAATCTTGGAGTATATATGAATGTTTACAGCATCTGTACTAACTTTTTAATATGTTGTTACTATTCACTAACTTTCATACATTTTAAATGAAATTTAAGTGAATCTTGTTGAGTAATGTGACCTTAGACATAAGGGATGGAAGGGAATAGAAGAGTAGAAAACAAAGGAATAAATGTGAATTAAAATAAATAAAAATTAATGTTTACTGAACCATTTTAGACATCTTGCCATGCTGTAATTCACATTGTTATCACAGCCTTTACAGCAGTATGGTGCCATTCTTTCCCTGTTCATGAGTAAGGACATCAAAGTCTGAAGGGGTTTAATAAAACCATAACCTTCACATGTACTGTCTGGCAAGGATGAAAATCATGAGATAACAGAGTTAGGAGCTGAAAAACCTTGGATGGAAAGATTAAATAAGATTTACAGGAAGGAAGGAAGAGGCACAGGTGAAGGCAGAGGAAAATGGGAATTGTCAGAGCTGACTGGACCAGAAAGACTTCCACTGCTCAGACATGGAGAAACACGAAGGGTCATCGAGTTGCATGATATCTTGAAGTTGGCATTGTTCATTCTCAGGGCTAATTAGGAGTCTGATAAATGGGCCGAAGGACTTCTTAGTTGAGAATTAGAGCCAGCTGGAATTTCAGGTGCTTTCGGGCACCTACATTTCCTTACCTTCCCTGAGTGCATGAGAAAATCAAAATAGATAGAAAAATTAAAACAAATTAAAGGTTATTTGTGAAGTCACATATTCATATTGTGAATAAGCAGGTTATTACAGCAAATACTGCTGCAGTAGTCATTGCTTCAGCAGCAGAGGGACTTCCTTGCAAGCCTGGCTCGCATATTTTCTCTCACATAAGGGTAGAGCTATGTGGAATTTGCTGCTACAGAGAACGCTGAAGGAAGGAGAGGGAGTGAAACCTTCCTGGCCCACAGTGACCTAATAACATGAAAAGTGAATTCAACCCATGGTCGGTAAATCTCCCTGGCTAAAAGGATGAGCACCAAATGAATTTCTTTCCTGACAGCAGTCCACAACCAAAAACCTTTAATATATGTGGGGCCATTTCTGCGTAACCCTTGCATTCTTTGACATACCACTATTGGATGCTGGTGATCCATGTTGCCACCGCTGGGCATAAGGACCAGTCCAGCCAGATTTTTAATTAAATCCCCTAAAGGATGGTCAAATCGACCTGTCTTCCCTGAGAGAGTAGTTGTTATCCAGTGTCCTGAGAATACACGCTCCCCATGGCCTTCCTCCCTCCCCAGTGGCTGTCTCATTGCATCACTGATCAATGTCTCCCTCTCCTTGCCTTCTGAGCAGAAGCATGACAAAGACAGAGAATGAAAATTCAGTGCTGTTTCCATAGCAACAATTTTAGAAAGAAAGGAATGAAAGAGGAAACATAAAAGGAACTCTACTATGAATCAGGATTTGAACATTAGTGAATGAGCTGGCTGTTTTAAGCAGTCAGCCCCAGAATTTGTTTACATAAGGACAACAGAGGTAGTATCTGAGTTCCTTGATTCAAGTTCTCTCCAGTAGGGGGTGAAAACATGAATACAATGAGGTCTAGATGAAGAAAACTGCGTTCAAATGTGTGTCTTGGGCAGGGGAATATAGCTCAGCTGTCCAACATCTGCCTGGCAAGTATGAGGTCCTGAGTTCAATTCCTGGTACACATACCCCCCTCCCAATATATATCACACCTATATAGCTCACATTACAAAATCAATTCTGTGAATGCTGATTCTGTGGCATCCTGACACTTCCACTAATTGGGGAAAACTAGCTGTGTTGCACAGGTTTCCATCACTATGACCAATATGGAAGATCATCATTTCAATTATTTATTTATTTATTTGGTACAGGATCTCACTACACAGCTTGGACTCATAGTGATCCTCCTGTCTCAGGCTCCTGTAATCAGTTTAATAAAGGAAAAGACTTATTTTGGCTCATGGGCTCACAGGTGTGAGCCTTCTTCCTTTGAACTTGTGACGACACAGTGCATCATGAGAGGGGCACATGTTGGGGCAAAGCTGGCCACCATATGGCAGCCTGAAGCAGA
This sequence comes from Ctenomys sociabilis, assembly GCA_004027165.1. Taxonomy (NCBI): domain Eukaryota; kingdom Metazoa; phylum Chordata; class Mammalia; order Rodentia; family Ctenomyidae; genus Ctenomys; species Ctenomys sociabilis. The sequence goes on along the minus strand of PVKA01007889.1, from coordinate 6,698 downwards.
GAAAGAGGAAAAGTGGGAGAAAAGAGGGCAAGGGCTCCAAGGGCTACAGCCTGTGACCTAATTTCTTCCTCCTTGATCTATCTTTTATAGTTTTTACCACCTCCCAATACTGCCATGAGCTGGGGAGAAAGGTCTGAAAACATGGGACTTTGGTGAACACTTACCGAACCACAGCAATATCATATGAAGTGTACATTATAACTAGTAAAGCTCACATCGAAGGGCTTCTTGGCATGAAAGATAAAAAAAAAAAGTGAAAAGATTCACAGGCAAAGTGATATAGACTATAGCAGTCAGTGTCAACCAGGGTCAAGCGCTCTGGGTGGGCCTGCTCTGGGAAGCTCCTCAGCATGGAGTGGTATAGATGTGAAAGCCTTCAGGGAAGGAGGGGTCATGCCATGAAAGGAGAAGGAAGTACACAGAAATGAAACAGATTTCTTTATCTACCCTGGGTGAAGTGAGGCAAAAAGACTGAAAATTTAGAAATGTTCAGGTGACATAGGTTAAATTATATCTGGTGTTTAGGGGAGTTTGACTCACCTACTATAATGGCCTTATGAAAGAAATGCATCTATGCATAGAAAACATCTATGAAAGAGAAAGGTTTGATAGGCTAACAATTCAGGTGAGTTAGTGAGCAGCAGAGAAGTTTCTATATGGTTTGAAATACAAAAAGTAGATCATAGATGTTCATTATTCAACAGGGTCTTAAGCAGGGAAAAGCTTCATGTAGTAGTGTACAGATTATATTTCTTGGTTGGATGATAGATGTTATTGAAGACCGAGAGAACAACACAGTGTGAATTCAGTATGGCCTTATTTGAGGAAGATTAATCCAGTCTTCTTAACAATGACAAAATGGGAATGGACTGAGTGCATTTTCTAAAATGGGGTTCATGTATGACTATGCTACTTTTCAGTGCTCGGCAAGAGTTTACGATGTACTACGCAATGCACTAGGCATGCTTCCCACATTCTCACACTTGGGACCTTCACACTAATCCTATGATGACTAATCACGATGTCTATTTATCTGGAAATTTGATAATCAAGGTGGTTCAATGCGCATTGCTAATGAATATGGCACCTGCCTTTGAAGAAGACCACAAAACTTCGGCTTCCTCTGCCACTGCACACTATGTATAATTCATGCATACATTGGGTTGGGAGAGATGGGAGTAAGCCACTGTGGTGGCTTGATATCAAATAGATACAGAGTAGGAGAAGCCCCCAAGGAATGAAGACACCCAGTGCCATACAGATGGAGAGAGATATTTGGGTAGGGGACTGCGGCATACCATTTTCAGTTTGGTAAAAATCTATCCCTGTAGTTTTCATTGATTACATTTTAATTGATAGCAGCAGGGGGTAACAATGTGTACCTTTTGATAAGCTCTCTATGGCGTGAAATTTTTCAGATGTTGCATGGGGATGGGTACACCCAAATTAACGTGTTCTGAGGACATACTAATTCATACCCCAGGAGGCAGAGGAGGGTCAGCCTGCATGCAGAGCTGCGAGCAGCCATGGCAGGGATCATTCTCTCTGCCAGCCTTCAGCCAAATGTCTTTTTAACAGTTTTTAATGCTTATCTTGCAAAAGTCGAAGTCTTTTGGTTTATAGTTTAATACAACTTCCGCCTCTAAAAGTTCAATTCTTAAATATGAAAGTATGTGTCTAGAATTTATATGAACTCTTATATGAAGTCATATGTATGAAAAAAGGAGTATGTTACTTTGCATATTTTACTCTGTTCTTTAACATCTATGTATAAAATGATAAAGCTAGGGCAGTGGTGCTGCACCTGCGGCATGCACGGGGCAGCCAGCATGCAGAGCCCTGTTAGCATGCAAGCCAAGTCACTGAGCAGGTCAGCATTGGGGAAGAGTTGTTTTCGCTAAACTAAGACCTCAGAATTTAGATTTTATTGCAGTGTTGGAATTCTGCAGTGAATAAGTGGGTTTTGGCTTGTGGTTTGGGCAGTTGGTTTCCAAAAACGTTATGCTGTCATTGTTCTGGTTCTCACAGCATGATGTCTGTCAAGGCAAATACTGCATAATAGAAAATAGCCAAGGATGGCTATGGGACAAAAGGAACAGTGGACATTTCATGTTAGTAATAGGAGAATGTGGGTTTGGGGACAATACATTTGTGAACTGGTATTATGTGGATTCACAGTTAAATGCAGCAAAATTAAAAGTGGCAGCTTCTCTGCCCCTTGAGGAAAAGAGTTTATCAGTACACTGTTTACTCCGCATGCACTGTTTCTAGCATTGGACCTTGGCCAAGTTATTTAATATACCTCAGCCTTTGTTTCTTCATTAGAGAAATGAAAGTAATAATTGCACCAATTTACACTAATTGTGTAAGTTAGTTATAAATGAGACTGGATGTAAAGTGTTTAATACAGAGCCTGCTGCATCATGTGGTCAGAGCTTGCAAGTTAAAATGGCTTGATGGCCAGGGAACTCTACATGGCAAGAGGAAGCTATTCTATTCTGTTTACAACCACAGTGAGGTCTTCAAAATGAGACTTATTGTGGATGTAGGACAAAGGTACAGAGTGTATTTTATCAGATATGTATCATTTTGTTTTGGTTTGTATTGTTTTGTACAGGGGATCACACTCAGCACCTTACACTTACCAGGCAGGCACTAACGCCACTGAACTAGATGAGCTATCTGCTCTGCACTTACATATGAGTGAAAGCAGTATGTTCTGAGAGTGACATAGGCCCATATAGTCGAGCAGGAAGAGAAAAACTATGCAGAGGTGTAAGGGGTGCACACATTGTACCCTAGCTAGTACCAACTTAGAGATGAATTGACTTGTATACCTTTCGAAGTCATGAACACACATACACATACACATATACATGCCTTTGTGTATATGTGTGTCTGTCTGAGAAGGAAAAAGAGGTCTTTAATACCTTCACAGGTCTGCGCACAAAACAAAGTTTTCCTAGCAAAAGCAGAGCTGATAACAGCCACTTTCATTAGAATACTGCCCCATTTGTTTGTAAGAGATCAATGTCATCCTGACTCTACACTCACAGTTCACTCCTTTATTTGCCCTGTCACTCAATTCTGGCAGAATGCTTTAGAGAATGTGTCTTTGAAAAATAATTTCTCTAGTTACTATGGTTCACATGAAACGACAGCATGGATGGATAGAGAGAGAGAGAGAGAGAGAGAGAGAGAGAGAGAGAGAGAGAGAGAGAGAGAGAGAGATCTATATTTCATGCTTTCTGTGCTGGAGGATCTATTATCTAATCAGATCTACATATATAGACTTAGATTCTCAAGGCATAGTTGTCAGTGACTTCAACCTGTCCATGTATGCAAAAGTTGATTCAATTTACAATCTGTTACATTTTACCCTTACATATTTTCATTTCTACATTTTCAAACTTATAATTGGAATGTTCCTTTGGTGCTTTATATACTTCAGGTTTTTTTTTTTTTCTGGTGCTTTACTAGAGGGTTTCAATCTTTTTTTTTTTATGACTATAGGTTTGATACACTACACAAAACATTCTTTTCAATGGCTTCTAAATAATTAATTAAATGCTAACACTGCTTTTCTTCTGAACAATTGTTCATAAGTGTTAAATCAATCACAGATTAATTGAAACTTCCCCACCATTTTCTCTCTTCTCTCCATAAATTAGCTTTCATTTTCATAGACTTTCTTCCCCCTTCTCTTCAGGCATTCTCAGAGGGCATCTAAAGTTCTTTGGCTCTGTAGTTTTGAAGTGTGCAATTTGGAAGGAATGTGAGTCTGGAGGGAATTAAATTAACTAGAAGCTCTCTGATTTTTGATTAAATTGCCTCTTTCAAAGATATTATAGAACATTCCAGGTATTCATTTTTAAATTTTCTTTTAAAAAAAACCATTAAAGTCCCGACAAATTTAGTTCCTTTTTTTGCTCTACTTTTAAAGTCTCTACTCAAAATATCTTTATCGTGTTTTTAGTGCAAAATTTAAAGCATTAAGAAAATACCTTCATGGGACTTTATTTGGTGAAAATGAGAGACATGAAATGGAGAGTACAGAATAACCATAAAATGAAGAAAAAAAATGGCCTGGTCAGGCATGGATAAGTTACATCTGAAAGCAAGAAGTGAAAAATCTAAATGATCAAGAATTTAGACAATGGTCAGACAGCAGCAGTAATGTGCTAAAGCATTGCTTGTGGAGGAAGCTGAGTATAAGACTGCAAGATAGAGAAAGACCATAACAGTTCTGTGCCGTTTGAGTAGAAAAATCTATAAAAGCCCCTATGTGTAGCAATTAGACCACTGGTCAGCATTTTATTTTTCCATTTGGACTGGCAAATAAACGAATGTGAATTTGTGAGGCATGAATGAGAATACCCTGTTCAAAACAGTTAACATGGCTCAGGTATTAGCTGGACTAATGTATTCTGTCCTGGGAAACTGAACTGGAGATTGTTCTTCACCAAACCCCTCAGTACCAAGGCAAAAACAGAATCAGACAACTGGTATGCACTGAACATCCTCACGTGTGACTGTTCAAGTCCTGATGAATTTAAGTTTTCAGTCATGCCTACCAGTTTACTATTGCTCAAGCCAACACCTAGGGAAGACATGGCACAGAAATTTAAGACAACTTTAATTCTTAGTGTGCAAATGAAGCTGTTTAGGATCACTAGGAAAGTCCTTTCATAGGTGCTGATTTCCAGTTACTTTGATAATAGGAATTTTTTCATATTCTTCCCCAATATTTATTGAACAATTTGAATTGCTTTGACCAATACAAAATATTCTACCATGATTTGACCCTTTGACATGTTGCTTCTGCTCTACTTCTAGCTTGTTCTTTGGCCCTTCCTACTTTTAATTAAAATTAAATTATCAAGTATTGTGGAATCCAGAAAACCTGTACTATGTCCAGTATGAGCCCTTTTTTAGTCCTTGTATTTTGGGATCATAGAACCAATGCATTTTAATTTGTCCTTCTCTTGTTTTAAATTGTAATTTTTAGGGAAGTGAGTTTGATACATGTTTCCCAATTACCTAATAAAATAGATGTCATGCCAATATGCTTGTTCAGCATTGATGGAGTGAAATGTCACAGGATTGGGGCCAGCTCACTCTAATGTGGTATTTGTGCTGCCTCCTCCCACCCAGTTCCTATATTGAAAGTCAGTTACCCATGTAATGACCTTGAGAAGGTGACTTTTTGTGAAGTGGTTATATCATGAAGGAAGAGCTTTCATAAATCAGATCAGTGCCCTTAAAAAGGGAGTCCCAGAGTATTTTGACTCCTTCACAATGAAGAAGAAGGCAGGCAGCACAGATGAGGCATAGACCATCAGCAGATGCAGAATCTCCTAGGACATTGACCTTATGCTTCCTAGGTCCCAGAACTGCATGAAATAAATGTTTGCCACTTGCTTATAGCATTTTCTTACAAAAACTTGAACAGACTGAGAGAAGGAGATCTTGCACTGAGTTAAATGGCAATGATAGGCAGATGCTATCCATACTTTCAGTATCTGATCAATTAGTAGGGGTGAACTATCATTTATAGCTCTGTATAAAAAAGAGCCTCCTTATAAAGAGCAATTTACACTGCAGAAATTGTATCACATTTTTGTTTACTGACTCACAAATGGTCCTATATAAAGCTTTGTCTTTTACCTTATTGTATGCCATGATATGTGTAAAAGTATAAACCTATATTTATTTTTCTAAGTGACTTTGCTACTAATTTAATTATTATTAATTTTCCAAATGATGTGGAGATCTATGAACACACTAGTTTTTTTATGAGCTTATATTTAGTAAAATATTTATCCGATGAAATATCTTTTATAGAGTCCCCAAGAAGCTATTGAAATAAGAAGCCAAATGATATCTATTCTTTCTGAACACGTCATGAAATTTCTTTAAGATATGAAAAAGCTGACAGTATAAAAGATGAGGCTACACACAGTATTTCCTTTTATCTGTCTTTGGGATTAATTGTTCTTCATCAAAAATCCAAAGCCATCTCTAGTTTTAAATATCCATACTGATACATTTAAATAGTCTAAGATGTGAGTATTTGATATCACTGAGAGAGGTTAACTTATTAAGTGTTTGATTTTTAATTTGTGATTCCGGTGATATTATGCTTTAAACATGGAAATAGGGTCTGCTTATTATAGAACCAAATAAGTTTGTTCTGGAAATCTGTACATAATTCAATAGAATGATGCTTTACAAAATTCAGTTTTTGGATAAGCAGCACAGTCATTATGTAGGAACTTGTTAGAGATGCAAATTCTCAGGTCACTCTACTCTTACTAAATCCAAAGCTCTGGGAGTGAAGCTCAGCAATTTGTGGAATAAAAACCTTCCTTGTGATTCTGATGAAGGCTAATCTTTGAAATCAATTAAAGTAACCATTTCAAAGCACCAGTAGGAAGTACAGATGTGAGATAGAAGCACTAGAAGACCTTGGGATTTTCTAGCCTTTAGTTTCTTTCTTTCTTTCTTTCTTTCTTTCTTTCTTTCTTTCTTTCTTTCTTTCTTTCTTTCTTTCTTTCTTTCTTTCTTCCTTCCTTCCTTCCTTCCTTCCTTCCTTCCTTTCTTTCTTTTTTCTTTCTTTCCTTCTTTCTTTCTTTGGCAGAACCGAGGATTGAACTCAAGCCCTTGATCTTGCCAGGGAAGTGCTTATTCCACTGAGC
>PVKA01007888.1:63377-75690 GCA_004027165.1 Ctenomys sociabilis | reverse complement strand
CTTTCCCTGGTTTTGGAATCAGTATTATACTTGCCTCCAGAAATGATTTTGGGAGGACTTTTTCCTTTTCAACTTCATGGAAGAGTTTGTGGAGTGTGGGGATTATATCTTCTATAAATTTCTTGTAGAATTCAGCTGTGAATCCATCAGGCCCTGGACTTTTCTTTGTCGGTAGGCTTTTTATTACGTTTCGTATTTCGTTGGCTGTTATCAGCTTATTGAGAGTTGTAATATCTTCTTGATTCAGTTTTGGTAATTTGTACCTTTCAAGGAATCTGTCCATTTCTTCTGTGTCTTCTATTCTGTGAGCGTAAAGATTCTCTAAGTAAGTATTGATAATCTTCTGAATTTCCACGGGTCTGTGGTGATTTCACCCTTTTCATTCCTTATCGCTTGTACTTGAATTTTCTTTTGCCTCTTTTTGATGAGGCTGGCAAGAGGCTTATCAACTTTATTTAGTTTTTCAAAGAACCAACTTTTTGATTTGTGGATTCTTTGAACTGGTTTTTTCATCTCAATTGAGTTAATTTCTGCTCTAATCTTTATGATTTCTTCCCGTCTTTGTGCTCTGGCTTTTGTTTGCTCTTCTTTTTTTACTTGTCGGAGGTGCAACATTAAGGTGCTAATTTGTTCCCTTTCCATTTTCCTAATGTGTGAGTTCATAGCTATTATTTTCCCTGTAAGAACTGCTTTCATCGCATCCCATAAATTCCAGTAAGTTTTACTTGAATTTTCATTGAATTGTAGATATTGTTGAATTTCTTGAATTTCTTCTGCAACCCAGTGATTGCTAAGTAGGGTGTTGTTTAGGTTCCATGCATTTAGCGGGTTTTTCTGGTTTCTGAGGTATTGTTCTAATAGCCAAGGCTTTGGCTGGTCTTACCAGTTGTTCAAAGTGAAATATGAACAACTTGTGACAAACAGAGTTGGGGACAGAGGGATCAGTCTTAGAAAAATGGTTCCCTAGAAGTGCATCAGGTATACGTAAAATCAGCTGGTTGTGATAAACCTGCGTGTAATGCCAGCTTTCTGGGGGACTAAGAGAGGAAAATTCTAAGTTCCAGCCCAGCCTGTGTAACTTAGAAGGTCCCTGTATGAAAATGAAAAGTAAAAAACAGCTGGCAATGTAACTCACTGTGAAAACCTTGGGTTCAATACCCAGTTCTGAAAGTGTGTGTGCAGGGGGTAGTTCTGTTTATTCATCATCTAAATTTAGCTATTGGACCTCACTGCTTTCCTTGTCTCCTCCTAAAGAAATCATTTGGGACCCTGACTTGTGGTTGTTAGTGTTCTGATGCTATTTCTTAAAAGGTACTTCTTTTTTTTCACTTTCCTCCCCATAGTGTTTTGAACCAGATGCACTGTTACTAATAGCTGGGGGAGGCTTTGAAGAGCAGCTGCAAGAGGAGGTCATCCAGAGAGTCTCCCTTCTCCTCCTTTATTACATTGTTCATCAGGAAGAAATCTGTTCTTCGAAGCTCAACATGAGTAATAAAGAATATAAATTTTACCTACACAGCCTATTGAGCCTCCGGCAGGATGAAGACTCTGGCTTCCTTTCACAGAATGAGATAGAAGATATCTTGGCTTTCACCAGGCAGTACTTTGGCACTTCCGGGAGCAAGGTAAGAAGGGCACAACAGAAAACTGGTTCTGTTACTGAGTTACAATGCCCAGGTCTGATGTTTTTGATCATTTACTTATTCCAGAGACATTTAAGAGCTTCAAGAAAGATAAGTATGTATGATTTTCCACTATGACATGGAACTTGTGGCTATCCTCTTGTCTCAGCCTCCGGAGTGCCCTGGATTACAGGGAGGCTCCATCATGGGCATCTGTGCAACATCATGCCCAGCAATTAAATTTTTTTATCTATTTAGTACAGGGTCTAGACTTGTACTAACCATGTAACTACAACTTGTTACATGTTGTAGTGATCCTCCTGTTTTTCAGCCTCCCCAGCACACTGGGATTACAGGCCTGCACCACCACCCCGGTTTGGGGCCTGGCACAGCATGTAGTACCGGGGACTGAACCCGTGTCCTTGTTCTTGTCAGGCAGGTGCTTAGATTGCCGAGCTATCTTCCCAGGCCCAGCAATTGAATTATGAGCCATAACTATTCCTCAACCAGTTAACAAAATTCCCAAAGTCACACACTAGTGCTTGTAAACCTGATTTAAAACATGATTTTAAATTCTGAGTCCAAAAGTGGAAATGTGATGACTAATTTGATGATGAATTTTAGCCAGAAGCTGCGTGGTGGGTGGGTGGGTGGGTAGGCCAGCCAGGTGGCAGGGCAGCTCTCTTCTCCTGAGTTCTCCTGAGCACTTGAGCCAGAGTGACTCAAGTCTTTTTGGTGAATGTCCAAGAATGGAACTCTAGTGTGGAGGTCAGTACGTTTACTTGCTTTGCCTTCCTACAGACAGACAAATTTATCTTTAGTTATTGAGCTGAAGAGGTAGCTTATAAAAAAGCATTATTCATCATAGATAGCCGGCTCAAGAAAATGTCCTTTTGGTAGTTTTTGATTTATACCGTGTATGTAGACCCTCATCTCTCCCAGTTCTCACCCCTAGGAATGGGACACTTGGTCTTCTGTCGGCATCATTATTATTCTAGAAAAAGCTGACCTTTCATGATGTTATTTATTTATTTAATGCGAGGGATTTAATCCATATCTTTATTCACACACGGGCATCAACGATGCTTTTCCTTTCTGAGTTGCCAGAGAAACTTTTAGCAAATAAGGTTCTCTAAACATAAAGTTTATTTAAGTCACATTCTCAAGAAAAATTGAGGAGCTCCCCACTATGCAGTTCAGGCTGAGACTGTGCTCACTTCTGTAGTCCCCAGGCTGGTCTCAGAACTTGCAGTGATCCTCCCAACCTCCCAACTGCTGGGATTACAGGTATGTGTCGCCACACACTGTTTCAACTACCCCATATATTTGAGGAGTATGCTTAAAACTGACTTTTTTCTCTCTGAAGCTACTCATTCATATGCACAGACTCGGTTCTTCTTTATTCTAGGGAAGGGTCTACAGGGTGTTCAGGGTCTCACTACTAGACTGGACTCCTAGTGATACGCCCATTTACCGCCTCCCAAGAGCTGGGATTACAGGCACATGCTACCTCGCCTACTCTCAATTGCTGTCTCAGCGTGCCCTGAGGGCGGGGCCAGCACAGCAGGCCTGGAAATTGAACTCCCGGCCTCCCTCCCTACCCACCCCCGCATTTGCTTGCAGGAGCTTAATCTGCTGAGCTATTTCGCTGGCCCTACAAACTCAGTTCTTCATCTCAATTGTAACTTCTAGGAGCTAACGTCCTGTTCTGTTTTAGTAACCAGCAAATGTATCGCCTAATTCACCATAACTATGTGTATTTTCTCTTGTCACTGGCAGAACAAATACCCAGAACTCCAAGAACATCACTTTAGTAACTAATCTTACAAAAATCAAAGCTTGACCCCCGCTTTTCACCTATCTTCATTTTAGGAAAAGTTTCCTCAACAGAATTTAGCTTTTTTGCTGTCTTCTGTCAGTCTATGTAACACAAGACTGGTTGAATAAACCACTAGAATTTTAGTTATCTTACCCATTACATCTTTGGCCCAAATTAAATGGACATGGGGACCCAGCATTTAAAGGCATATGGTGTATTTATGTCAGGTTTTTGGTTATCCAAAGTGTACTGATAATATTTACTTCTCACTTTTATTATTTTATGTAAACGTTTGTGAATTCAAATGTTTATGTAGGCATAAAACCCATCCAAGTGCTTCTCACCTCTCCCAGTTCTCACTCCTAGGAAATGGGCACTTGATCTTGTTTTAGCATCATTACTATTCTAGAGAAAGCTGACCTTTCACAATATTAATTATTTATTTAAATAAATATGGGAGAACTGACTTATTCCTCTATTTACTCAGTAGGAATTGACCTCCTGCTTTTGTAAGCCTTTTTTAGGTCCATCACACTGATCTATGGATACAGCTGCCCATGGTTCCTGGGAAGAGCCTGCTCACCAGGTCTTCCTGGGCAATCAGTCAACGCTGACTTCCTAGAGAAGTTGGTGTTGCACACTAGGTCCACGGCTTGCACTTCTAGTTTTCGATTTGTATGGGATTTAGCTTCCATGAGTCAAGCTTCTAACAACCATTGCAGCCACTGGAGAAAAATAGTTTTATTCCACAGTATCCATTCCCCAGAGACCCAGGCTTTAAAGCACCACTGTATTCCTTCATTCTCTTGTGTGTCAAGTGGATGTGGCCTCATCTTCCTGAATCTGAGTATTCTTCCCTTGTTGATTCGTCCTACTGATTGCTGTTTCCCTGGTAATGGGACAGGTCCCACTAGATGTGTCTGTTGCAGGGAAAATGAGAATTCCTTACCACACCCTAATGATTTCAAGGTAATTAATGGTGCTTAGAATTCTCCTTTATCCTCAATAGCAACTTGTGGTTGGTACTCTTTCACAACCTCTGTGAAAAATGCACTACTATTGGATTCATACTCTATGATAATTCGATTTGTTATTTTTACTCATGGAACTTCTCCAAATTTATAAAAATTTTGGAACCTAATCCTGTTTTCTACTGTGCTTCCCACAACAGCTATGTATATGCTCCTGGATACCTCAGCAATTACAGAATTAAAATGAAATGGGCATTTAAAAAAGTTATTTGTACATGTTTTTATTATAAAGAATGGTATCTGTTTTGGAGAATTGGTAGATTATACAACACACTTTGGTCATTTTTGGTCACATTGCCCCCATACTTTTCTTCACCTCTTGCCTAATTCCCTTCCAAATAACTGGTCTTTATTTTTTGTCTTATGTCACAAGCATTGAATATTGACATAATAAGTTTCCCTGAATTCCTCTTTTGATGCATCTGGTCTCCATTTCATAGATAGTGGGCTTAACATACTGAGTAGAGATTCAGTAAATGTTTAAATAAATGAATGAGAATAATAGTAAGGTGTAAGGCAAAATTCTATTCTCTTAGATGCTTATAATTGAGTGGAGGAAATTGACATTTACAAATGAAAAAGGCACCCTGTTGTACATACGTCCTGACGGATGGGGATACTCACCACTATACTAACGAGGACCAGCGCTTACATCCTGTAAAAGATGGAGAACGTAGGAACAGTGACAGTGCTGGTTGACCGTGGCATCACGTTGAACTTGAGAGTAAAGGACAATGTGGAAGTGCAAGCACTCTGTGATGCTATCAGGCAGCAGAAAGAGAAGGAAGTCAGGACCAGGGAATGTGCACTTGAAGATCCTTGGCCTGCAGGAGGTCCTTTTTTTTTTTTGTTTTTTTAATAATTAAATAACAAATATGGCTTTATTTTTTCCATACATTTTAAAACATGAATATTCTGAAATTTAGATAGTCTTTATTTCTAGGTAACTTCTTCATTAGGCCTCAGTTCCCTTGGAAATGGCTCAGTAGAATAAGTGCTTGCCTGGCAAGTGCAAGGGTCTGAGTTTAATCCATGGTTCCACCAAAAAAAAAAAAAAAAAAAAAAGGCTTTTTCAGAGGGTTTCTGTAGTGTCATGGTTTTCATGTTCACCTCATAGTCCTTGAAGCTGGGAGAGAGTTCACTAATTGAAAGGTGGAAACATAAGCATAAGATCCTCTTGGAAAAAATGTATGGATAATAGTGAAAAAGGTTGGCTAACTGAGGAACAGTTGTGGTGAGATAGAAAGCTCAGTGCCATGGCAAATAAAAGAAGTATCTTCCAAATATTTCTCATCTGAGGCAAGAGATGACAAGTCTTTCTACAAACAACTCAGGCTTCCTTGAGATTAACTTTTTCATCCTTGGGGAAAATCAGAGGTGCTTCTTATGAGAAATCACTTCGAACCTAACATTTCCTCTTGACTTTGTGTCTAATTTCAGTGTATGGAAACTAAAGTGCTGCAGAAGAAATCTGGAATCCTGAGCAGTGACGGTGCTGATGAACACAGCCTTCCTCGGCTGGCCACGAGCATCATTGCTCTGTCCCTCCAAGGGGTTTGCTTGGGAAGAAGAAACCTGCCTTCCCCAGACTATTTTACTGAATATATTTTCCATTTCTTGAATAGTACAAATACTCTCCATCTATCAGGTAAGGATATTTTAAAATGAATTTACTTCTAAATCACATCTAACAAATGAATTGTGCCCCAAACAAGGGCTGAAGTGTTTTGATGACTGAATTTTCTCACATATATTTCATATATCATTTTATCTTAGCTTGTCAGAAGACAGTGCAGGTGGCCTTTCAAGGATGCTCTGCTAGGACATGCAGGTACTATTGAGGCATGACATGAACTTGTCCCATGAGAGCCAGCTTGACACTTTCCCTTTGGTACATCCTGCTTGGCCAGAGATGGCACTATACTGAGTAGAATAAGAAAATAATGTTCAAATGGTTCAAGAAGGTCAGTAATAGTTTGCTTGTGGGTCAGTAAAAGTAACATGTGAATTATTTACCACTGTTGCATTTCTGACCCATTCTCTTGAGAGCTCTGAAATGAAACGAGATGTTAGGAAGGGAATCAGGAAGTGTTTCTGGACAATTCTTTGAATTTGATAAGATAAACCACTTGAGGATTATAAGGCTTGTTTTTCTGACCTGCATTAAAACGGCTAGAGAAAAAGTTTTAAAAAGGATCTCCTTACAAATATCATAACTGAAAATATGATTTCTGAATACCACAAAATTGCCCGATGTTCACATTTTCCTTACTTTAAACATTTATTATTTATTGGATAAGAATCCAAATAGGATTTATCAAGTGCAACTCGTTGATGTGTTTGTTAAGTTTCTTGTGTTGGTATCAGGCTTTTCCTTATTGGATTTGCCATGTCCTGCCTTGCATGTATATTGTGTATATTGATTAGGATAGGTAGAGGCTTGATTCTTTTTCAGCTTATTTTTGCAAGTACTATATATAGTTAGCAACTTCTACCAGGAAAAATGTGACATTTGTATCTCTCTCTCTCTCTCCCCTACTCCATCTACTGTTTGGTTCTCTCCCCCATTTTCCTCTCTCTCTCCTCCCTGCTTCCCTCCCTCCCCAACTCCTTTTGAGAAGTTATAAGATATTGATGAGCATGACCTAGTTTGATTATAGATGATGATCTATTTCTCTCAGTCTTGCTTTTTTTTTTTTTGGTGTACGAATTCTACAGTGGAAGAACTTCCATCAGTATTTCATTTTATTAAGGTTCCTAAAAGCAAATAACTATAAATTCTTAATACTTTACCAGTTTCCAAGGTAGAATAAGTTCCCTTGCATCTTTCAAAGGAAGACAATGATGATTTTTTAAAAAATGATTTTTGTATCTCTCAGTTTAATATCATTATTGTATTAATTGATTCTTAGATTGATTTCTGTTTGATAAATAGGATCTTGTTCAAGTTGGTTTTAAGTCATTCTGACAAAACCTTTAAAATATTTTATGTATTTCTTATATTCCAGAATAACATGATATTCCAGATATATCCTGTACATTTCTGCCTATATCTGCAATCAATCATTTATTCAAACATATTTTATTTTTATACAATTAAATGAATAATAATTTACCCTTCATTTATCCTACTTTGAGTTTCAGTTAAGAAAACTTCTCATATTCTTAGATAATGGAAAAAGCCAGCTATATTTTCTTTTAGTTCTCATAACTTTACATTTCTGATCTAATTAGAATTATTTGTGATATGTGTTATAAGGAATAAATCCAGTTTATTTTTCCTTTTGACTATCAAATTTTGTTCATATTCTTATTTAAAATACATTATTTCTTCCACTGGCTTGAGATGTTACTTTCATGTACTACAAAGTATTTCTAAACATTGAGTCTCTGTGGGTTTTCTATTCTATTCTATTTGATATCTCGTCTGTTCACAAGCCAACGTCATACTGTTTCACTTATAATAGCTTTGCAGCACTACAGAAATGTAGCACTGCACTACAAAACACTACAAAAATCTTTGAGCTAGGATTCCACATGTGTCTTCTTTTCAAGATTTTCTTGACTTGTTTGTCTTACTTGACCATCATCTACCTACCATGCCAAGCTCCATGAGAAACCTGTGGTAATTTTATTATGATAAAAAAGAAAAATCAAAGAAAGAAAAATTGAAAAAGAGAAATATAAAATTACTTAGAAACAGTACATATTAGGATACATCATCTCCAAATCAAAACACACTTGCCTTTTTCTTTCCAATTTTTGTAACTGTATTTGCTTTCTCATCTACTTGCATCAGGTAATAATCTCAATATAATGTTAAATAGTTGTATGCATGCTCAGCTAGCAAGATTTCTGACTTTGAAAGAATAACCTGCAGTCTTTTTTCTTTTTCAGAACCGGGGATTGAACTCAGGCTCTTGCACTTGCCAGGCAAGTGCTTATTCCACTGAGCCAACTCCCTGGCCCCTAGTCTTTTTAAAATTAAGTTTGGAGGCTAAAAAAACAAAATTATTTTGCAGTCTTTTACATTAATCTACATTGTTGTATTGCTGGTGTTCTTCATTGCTTCCAGTAGACTTGCCAAAATGAAAAAATTTCCCCAATTTAGATTTGTTTTTCAGGCCAAAGAACTTCATTTTGCAATTTTTGTAAAGTAGGTCTACTAGCACTGAATTCTCTCCTTTGATCTTTTCTCTAGTGTCATTGCAAATGATTATTTATTTTTTTAATTGAAGAACAAATAACAATGAAACAGTTTCAAACAAAATTAGTAGGACAGATTCAACAATTAATACATTGCACATTGTTTTCATAGTGCCTTTTTGTTGTACAAGGTGCATACATGATACTCTATCTACAAACACTATTAGAGCAGATGCCTCTAATCAATGAATCAAGAAAATGTAGCTGTATACCTATCTTTTTTTTAAAGCTGAATTATAGTACAGTTTCAATAATTAATACTTTTTACATTGTTGTCTTCCTAGTGGTTATCCATAGTACAAGAAGAAGACAGGATATTCTGTCCAAACTCTATTAGTGCAAATCTTTCTTCTCATAGAATTATGCAAAAGTACTGCATATTTATCCTAACTGTACTGTTTATACAGACACAGAATGTTTCTTCCTTTGTATCCCCCCTTTTTATTTTGTTTAGTCCTGTCAGAGATGGGTAATCTATTGCATTCAATTATTATAAGTGCTTGAATTCAGCGAACCAATCCAACACAGTCCACCACTTCAAAATACTAATGGGTGATCTGAAGAAGTTGTTGACTACAGCCATTTACAACTCAGCTTGTTATTAGAGCCTTATTTTATATATCTTGTTTTTATACTTTTCTGCTGGATGGTTAAGACCGAGATAAAGCAAGACCCATATAACAAAAAATGTAACTTTTATATCTGATGACATCAGTTAAGTCCCCTCAGGGTTTATGTTATAACCCTGTACCTCACTCTGTAGATCCTTTGTCAGTGTCAGCCATGTGGAAGAGTCATGGCCATTGTTTGACCAGTTTTCTCTCTGTGAAAGCCTGAGAGAAAGTTTTATCTCCATGTGACTCTCCTTAGACACACTATAGATCATCAATCACATTCCTCTGTGGCTCCATAATCTCCTTGATCAAAAATTTGAGGCACAACTAAGTTCCATGATGGTACAGTACAGGTTCTCCTATGTTCTGAGTCTTCACTGACCTTGAAAGGCTAGGGCCAAAATGTTGGCTGACATTGAAGTCCTTCCATTTCTCCAATTTTTGATCTGCAAACTTAACTTGTTAACCCTCCAGAAGAGAAGCTGATTATTACCCTGCAACATATGCAGTTCAGTTTACCCTAACTATCTGACTAAATTCTTTTTAGTTGGTGTTATACCTTTCTATTTGTATTTCTTCTTTTGATTTCTTATACTAGGGAGACTACACGATATTTGCACATGTGTGTCTGGTTTATTTCATTTGTGAGTATATGTTCAAGTGGCATCCACTTCAATATAAATGCCTCAAGTTTATCATTATTTATAGGTGAGTAATATTCCATTGTATAGAAATACCACATCTTTTTCAACCATTCCTCATGTGACTGGTATCTTGGTTGTTTCCAAGATTTTGTGATCACAAATTATGCTGCTATAAACATAGGTACACATATATCACTATGATACAATGTTTTCAGTTCCTCAGGGAAAATTCCCAGTAGGGGGATAGCCAGCATGAATGGGACCTAAAGTCCTACTTCTGTGAGAAGTCTCCACAATGACATCTAAATGGTTGTATCAGTCTACATCCTCACCAGCAATGGAATTTGTTTTTGTGTAGGGTTTGAAGAACTCTGCTCCATGCTCTCCTTGCCTTCATTGTTTGTGTAGAGAAGTCGGCTGTAATTCTGATGGGTTTTCCTTTGAATGTGAGCTGCTTCTTCTCTGTAGCAGCTTTCAGTATATTATTTTTGAGCTGGATTTCTGCGATCTTAACTATTATATGTCTCGGTGTGTTTCTACTTGGGTTGAGGTTATTTGGTGTTCTATATGCTTTGGTGACCTGAATGTTGGATTGTTTCTTCATATTTGGGAAGTTTTCTGCGATTATTTCTCCCCAAATTCTTTTTATGTCATTTGTATTGACTCCTTCATTCTTGTTGATACCAATTATTCTCACATTGTTCGTCCTGGTATCATCTTGGAGGTGATGGGTTATTTTTTCCTGCATTCTCGTTGTTTTTAAGAGATCCTTTCTCACCTTTTCACTAACTGCCCAGCATCTTCAAGATCTGAAACTCTGCCTTCGCTTTCACTCACACAGTTTTGTAGACTTGTGATTGATATTTTCAGTTCTTCTATATCTCTTTCACTGTGTTTCATGTGTTCTACTTCTTTTCTGTATTGCTCACTGGCTTGGAGGGCTTGGGGGTGGGGATCTGGGTAGCACGCTTGGGAAGAAGCCAAAGGCTCTCCCACTGACTCACCGCACTCTCACTGATATGGGAAGCCTGGTGAGTCGTGCAAATTCCCACTCACTGGGAGAGCTTGGGGAGGGATCCAGGAGGCAGCTGAAGTCAGCCAGCCACTGTCTCAGGCCGGTCTCTGGGGCTGGGCCACGTGGACAGGATCTAGGAGGCTGTTGGAGTCGACCGCGCTGTCTGGGGCCGGCCTCTGGGGCTGGGTGGGCGTTGGAGGGATCGAGGAGGCTGCTGGAGTTGGCTGCGCTGTCTCCAGCCAGTCTCTCGAGTTTTTTCCAAATTGTGTTTCCTCCATATATTTCAAGAATTGATTCTCTACTTCAGATGGTATGATTTCAAAGATTTCTTTTTTTATTTCAGAAATTATTTCTGCTCTGAGTTCCTCTTTACCTTTCTGCTGTTGTTTCTTTGCTTGCGACGCTGTTGATTCATGTTTCAGCTGGAATAGCGTTCTCTGCACTTGTTCTGGGTTGGCATTGGGTTTCTCTCATACGTTTCTAGATTTGATTCGTTACTTCAGATGCTATGTATTCAAAACTTTCTTTTTTTTTAATTTCAGGCATTGATTCTGGTCTGAGTTCCTCTATACCTTTCTGCTGTTGTTTCTTTGCTTCCAACTTTGTTAATTCATTCATTTCAGCTGAGCTTGTGTCTTCTATACTTAGCATTGGTGGGGTGGAAGCCTGAGATTGCCTTTTGTTCCTTGTCTTTGTCATCTGTATAGCACTGATCTCTGACCTTCGGTGTAGAGCTTTGGTGCATTTACAACCTTAGCACATAATGAGATTTGGGTGTTGACCTATTAAGTTTGATACTATCCAGTCATATCTGGCCTGGATTTAGCTATTGTGTTCAGCTTTTTTGCTGCAGCCCTTCTGGCACAACTGTGACCCTGTGGTTCCCCTCTGTTGTGCCTCTGGCCCAGGGAGCACCGTGGGGCACCAAAGCTCTCCCACACACTGACTGGGCCATTCTGGGCTGGATCAGTGGCCGGAAGAGGGTTTGGGAGCAGGGGCTCTGCATGGCAAGGTGCACAGGGAAGCTGAAAGTTCTCCCACACACTCACCGGGTCGGGTTCATGTGGATCAGGGGCCAGAAGCATCACAAAAGTTCTCACTCTCTCAGTGGGCTTGGGGGCTGGGGCTCTGGTGAGTTGCAGGACAGTGCAAAGGATTATTTCTGCTAAGTGTAAAATTCTTTTATTATTTATTTATTTATCCATTTATTCATTCATTCATTTTTTTTTTTTTTTTTTTTTTTTTTTTTTTTTTTTTTTTTTTTTTTTTTTTTTTTTTTTTTTTTTTTTTTTTTTTTTTTTTTTTTTTTTTTTTTTTTTTTTTTTTTTTTTTTTTTTTTTTTTTTTTTTTTTTTTTTTTTTT
>PVKA01007888.1:0-63277 GCA_004027165.1 Ctenomys sociabilis | reverse complement strand
TGAGCCATCTCCCGGGCCCAAGTGTAAAATTCTGAGTCACAACTTTTTTCTTTCTCTCTCTCTCTCTTTTTTTTTCTGTTTGAATATCCTATTCCATTTCTTTCTGGTTTACGTTGTTGAAGTCAGCCATTAACTATATTCATGGTCTCCTGTAGATGATGAGTAATTTCCTTTCTTTTGCTTTCTTCTTTGCTTTTGACTTTCACAATAATGTATCTACTGTATATTAATCTTTTTTATATTTATTCTACTAGAGTGGTGAGCTTCTTAAATATGATGATAATGATTTTATATTGGACTTAGATAATATTTAGCCATTATAGTCTCTATTTTTTATGATTTTGTTTCTGCTTCCTATTTCTGTCAATATCTCTATGTTTATATCTAGATCTTTATCTGTATCTATATTTGTATCTGTATATGTTTATTGTTGTTCCACAGGTGTCTGAGGGGATATTTTCATCACCATCTTCCTCTGGTCCTGGTTTTTCTCTTTATTCTTCCAGATGGATTATTTCTATTCATCTATCTTAATGTTCAGTGCTTTTATTTTGCCTGGTCAAACATTTTGTTGAATGTCTCTAGTGATTTTTTTATCCCAGTATTTTCTCCAACTTTGAATATTCATTGGGAATTTTATATAATTTCTAATTTGATTTCATATTGCTATTAGTTGATTTATTACTGTCATACTTTCCTTTAATTCTTTTAATATTATTTATTTTAGTCCCTTAGACATAATGATATAGCTACTCTGAAGACAGCTATAT
The DNA here is from genome assembly GCA_004027165.1 of Ctenomys sociabilis. Taxonomy (NCBI): domain Eukaryota; kingdom Metazoa; phylum Chordata; class Mammalia; order Rodentia; family Ctenomyidae; genus Ctenomys; species Ctenomys sociabilis. The sequence goes on along the minus strand of PVKA01007888.1, from coordinate 62,507 downwards.
TAAATCTAACATCTGGGAATATTCAGAGATATAATGTTTTGGCATTTCTTTTCCCTGAATATGGGTCACATTTCCCCAGTTTTCTGTGAGTCATACAAATTTTTGTTGAAATCTGATCATTTCAAACAAAATTGTATATTAATATTTCCTATCTATAATGATAGTGTCTAGGAACACTCCAAAGACATTTTATGCACAGGTAGGAAAATGGATAAATCTATAGAAATTCACTATGACATTTAAACCTTTTATGTGTAATAAGTTTTCAAAAGTCTAGAGTTACATTTCAGTCTATAAATTTATGGCTATTGTGTCATCAAAGTAACATTAGAAAACAAGATCTAATTTGTGTCCATAATCTTATCTCACTTTCATTGATTTTCTCTTTTCTTCATCTATACTTCATAAGAAAGCAATTTACTCCATTGTTCAGATCATAGTCAAACTACTAAAGATGTGTGTGCCTCAAGGGAATGAATTTGATAAAATTAGGACAGTTTCTTCTTTAATTTACATTTTTATAGGCCAGGAAAACTCTTGGTTCAGTGGAAAGCATTCATGTTGGCAGGTTCTCCATTTTGTTATCTTTATTCCCACTATAATAAGGTTTGGTGATAATACCTTTATAAAAACTAATTCAGCTTTTTTCACCATGAAACTGGCTTTTCATTATCTTATAAAATATATATGTTCCAGGCATGTAAAATTGTGATTATTCTGAACTTTTCTATTCCATGTGACACTAGATTTTATATGAAATTTCTAGAAATGGACCAACTCCTCAATATTATCTGGGCCAAAAGCTCCTGTAACAAGAACAATGAAAACCATCGACCTGAAAGGAAACAAGACAACATAGGGGCCCATGCTCGGGACCACACTAACCTTTCTATGTCTACGGACAAAAAGTCAGATGATGGCCAAGTGTCCTGGGATCAGGTATTTCTATGATTCATCTTATACCATCTTTTCTTATTGGTGAAAGAAGACCAATTAAGAGTTTACCAGAGTTGTAGAAAATGTAAATTAATATTCTATTTCTATGATAATTCAAGACTTTCATTTTCTTTAAGTGAATCTCTGTAGATATAAAAAAACCAGGACATTTAGGCCAAGGTATTTAGAGGAATGATATATTTCTCTGCATTCTTTTCAGTCCATATTAAATGCACAAATAAATTCATAAAGCATTATGATCACTTAGTATGTATCAGTCCCCAATTTGGGTATGAGGAATACAGTGTTGAGAAAAATTGATTCAGCACTTAGAGACCTTACAAGGCAGTAAAAGATACTGATATTATGTGAATAATAAGAATGATGAACGAACACTTTACTTTTAGGTTAGGTCAGGAAGTGATTACTTTGGCCACTGAGCAACAGAAAAGTGTTTGCATAGTAGAGGGCACTGTGGAAAGTTTTAGAGAAAAGTAATCTGTAAGCACATGAGCATAATCAGATTAATATTTCCTAAAATTATGTCCCAAACTACATTCCCTATTTTTACCTCTTTGCGTTTTGTATAAAAAGTGCTATGGTCAGACCATTTGGGAAGAGATGGAGATGGACATTTCCCTGTGATGTTGTAAGAATCTTGGAGGAAAAGTCTTACTAGTAAACAATTTGTAGTCTGGGGTGTGGTGCAGTGGTGCATTGCTTGCCTCGTATGTGTAAGGCCTTTGGTTCAGTCTTTATTACCACAAAAGAAACAAACAAACAAAGAAACAAACAAACAGACTAGCAAACAGAGTTTTAAAGTCTTATTGGACCCAATATTTTTCAAACTTTGATCATAGAATCCTTCCCTTCCCTATTCATTTAAATCCTCAGAAATTCATGTTCTATGATACTTACATTTATTGAATATTTACTACATGGTAAATATTTAACCTACACATTGTCTTATAACTTATTAAAACAACTATATCAAGTTAGTTTATATTATATGTTACAAGTTAGGTATAGAGCTAATCCTTAAATTCACAGAAACTGAGGCTCTGTACATGCATATGTTATTTGATAGTGCATTTTGTATTCTTACAAACTATGTTAATTTGGGGAATCATTGATTAAAATGAATTACATTTTTGTTGTTTGTATCTGTGACAAGGAATATTCCTATGGGACATAATCTGTACTTTAAAACAGAGAAAGCCCTTACATATTCCTAATGATAATGTATGCTATGCCCACAAATTATGAATGTATGATCAGGCAACATTGCCTATTGGTGCTATTATATAATTTCAAAAGTCTAATTATCTTTCCTTTGCTATGTATAGAATATATATCAGTAGATTCTTATAAATGGATACTCATTGCCTATACCTAAAAGCCACTAGTTGACTTCCAAATTAAGTTCTGTGAAACTTTTTTTTAGCTTTTAGTACCAGGGATCAGACTCAAGACCTTGTGCTTGCCAGGTGTTTATGTCACTGAGCTATATCCCCAGCCCTCCAAATTAAGCTTTGTGAAACCTTCTCTAATGTTTCTTTAGTGTTAAATCTCAGAAATGGATTAAATTCGCCTCTGGAAACACTGCTTGTGAAAAAGATAAATTTTTAAAAACATTTTAAGGCCTTATTTACTTATAGCATGCTGTGTGTGTGTGTGTGTGTGTGTGTGTGTGTGTTAATGTTAGTGAACTGAACCCAAGGCCATCCCCAGCCCTTTTTTATTTCTTATTTTGAGACAGAGCCTCTCTAAGTCTGTAAGTTGTTCAGGTCAGGCTGAAACTTGCAATCCTTCTGTCTTAGTCACCCAGAGTACTAGGTTGCAAACACACACTGCTATACCTGACAGAGAATCTCTAAGACCATTCATACTAATAGTCTTTGTTGACTGTGGAAAATAAACTAAACCTCTTCCATAATTATTCTCTACTCTTCCATCCTGTGATTTTCTTTGTGCCTCTTGGTGGGATCCTAATATGAGACACTAGATCTGGGGGCTCTACCTGTGCGACTTAAATCAATGCTTCTCCACATCTTATTCCTGAGCCAAAACAGCATTAGCTGAGAACTTGCCAGGGATGCAAATCCTCACACCCCATCCAAGAATCTACCAAATGAGGAACCCAGCACATTTTTATTTTACATGTTATCAGTGATATTATCCATTCTCTAATAGGAGTAATTAGTAATATTTTTTAGTACTGGGGGATGAATCGAGGGCCTCATACATGGTGAACACATACTCTACCACTGATCCACTTCCCAAGTCTTATACATTGTCTTGAATAAGCCCTCCAATTGTGTTTAAACCAAAGAATAATGGTTAGAAGTGTAGAATACATCTAAAAATATCCATAGAAGTCTGATGACATCAGCTCAAGTGTAAACATATATTGATTTTTTACTGTAGAAGGGTAAAGATGTTTAAAAAGTTGTTCACTAGATCATCTAAATTCTGCTTTCTTTATTAAAAATGATTTGTGTTAAAATTCATTGAACATAATGAATCACCTTTAAGATATTTGTGTTAGTGACTTCAGAAGAAATTTAAAAGAAGACTGACACTGCAAGCAAAGATCAAGGGCACAAAAGCTTAGACTAGAGCAGCCTTCCTTTAGGAGATGGATTTCTAAAAGAGTACACTATTCAATTTCTCAGCAGTGAACTGGGGAAAGATACATAGCATTCTATTCCTGTTTATCTTTCCAGTCTTTTATTTGCTAGTCACACATTCTCTAATAGGACTATTTATTATGAAAGCTTCATCATCAAAAGTTTACTATTAATTTCTCTTTTTTCTTATTAATATTTTTAACAATGAAATAATTGGGTTCCTTCAATAACAAATGAGCCAAAGAGAATGTTGTCTTTGGCAAGCATCATTTAGTAATGGGAAAATTACCATAATTTAACTCTCTGTTGATGCTTTTCAGGGAAGAAAGCTTAGGGAGTTCTCGCCCATTCTCTTTCTGAGAAATGTCTTCCTCACTCCTTCAATATGGGCAGAATTGAGTCAAGCAGACAGACGCTTGACTCAGCAGAAGCTACCCATGGTCACTGGAGCTGGGATTTCTATGGCCATGTGGATACCACATGGGAAGGCTCAAATGCAAAAGGAAATTGCTATATACAGAAAGAAACAAGAAGAACAAAAGACTTGGAGTACAAGCAGATACATGCATGCTATCTTTGCTTATAGTTTTCCAGTTTCAGCTCACAGTTCCTTCCAAGGTGCATCTTTGCCTTTAGTCCCTCAAGTCTTTTCTGTGACCCTAGGACCTCTTCCATTACAGGCTCCTCTTGTTTTTATGCTTCAAGTGTTTCTGTTCATGTAACCACACGTTTCCTGGTCAAAACAAAAATTTCTCTCCTGGGCAATAGCCTTTGAGGTGAGGCATGGGGACCAACAAATATGTCATTGCTTTCTGATTATCTATGTACTTTTGATAGAAACCCTTATATTCTACAGCATAGTGATCTCACCAGGCCAATCTTATATCCGATTTTTTTCTTCAAAAAATCAATTTTTTCCTCAAAATAATTTGTTGATTGCAACTAAAGATTACAAAAAGCATGAAATGGGAGATTTTATTCTATGGCTTCATGGAAGTTATCTATAGGTTCTTATCATGATAATCTTTGATGCATAAGATGTCAGCTTTTACTTCTGTGATGGGCAAACATCTTATACAAGTTTTTAGAGACTAACTCCATCTGTTATTTACTCACAAGTCTTGTCTCTTGTAAGTATTCCTATGTAATGTGGAAAAATATAGAAAGAAAGACAAAAATAGGTGACGTCAGTAGAGAATAACAATGACTTCCACTATTTTCATGGAGAGGGGATGCCAACTCATAGAGGGAACCGTGCCATGCAGTGCTTGCACATAAGCTGGGGAACTTAGCATTCATTTGTAATAAATTTATCTTTCTGTTACTTTAGGAAATGTGTTGCCAACACAGTCTTATTAAATTAGAGAGTATTAAACACAATGACCTCATCACCACTGAGTTCCCGCTTATCATATGAAGTCTTATAATCCCAGCACTCGGGAGGCTGAGGCAGGAGGATTGTTGTGAGTTCGAGACCAGCCTGAGCTACAAAGTGAGCTTAAGGCCAGCCTGAACTGCATAGTGAGACCCTGTCTCAAAAAGACAAAAAAAAAAAAAAAAAAAAAAAAAAAAAAAAAAAAAAAAAAAAAAAAAAAAAAAAAAAAAAAAAAAAAAAAGAAAAAAAAAGAAAAACCACAAAAGCATCAAGATGCTTTCAGGCTGTTAGAACATCATGCAACATGCTGTAAAATACGGTGTTTTTCTCTCTTCAAGAGAGAAAAAAGAGTGTAAGAAATATTAAATAATGTTTAAAATAAAGGTGAAGTACTGAAGACTTTACTCTGAGGCTAAAAATAATCTTTGGAAATTAATTAAAAAGGAGCAAAGAAGCACACTGCCGCAGGGCTTCATATACCCATTTTGGTCATTCCACCCAGTTTGGGGTTCCCAAGATTAGCAATGGTGACACAATCAGTTCAGTCTGGGCTTGTAACAGTATGTGTTTTCTCCATACAGACTTGCTTCTCTGCGAGGCAACTGGGGGAGATATTTTTACAGAACAGCCTTTCGCCCATTTCTAAGGACGATTTCAAACACCTAAGTCCAGGGATCATCCAACAACTCCTCAGCTGCTCTTGCCAGCCGCCCAGGGACCAGCAAGCAAAGCTTCTACCAACCACTCTGGAGAGTAAGTTCTGCCTCTTCATTAGCGACCTGATGCCCACTGAGTAAGTAGGTAGTGAAACTAGTGAGAGCAGGACGCCTACTGTATACTAGGTGCTGTCGGAAGCATTGTGCATTTACCAACACGCATCATCCTCCCAATGATGCAAAGAGGTACAGGTATTATTTCTCATTTTACCAATGAAAAAACAAAGGCACAGAAATATTGCATGAATTACTCAAGGATGTATAACTGGTAAGCTATAAAGTTCGAATTCACACGCCAGCAATCTGGTCCCTGAGTCATTATTTTTAGCTATGACACTATTCTACTTTTTGATGAGTATGTTAGATTTTGTATGTAAGTTGTAAAAATTGAATTTTTTCCCCAGAGCTGACTCAGAGTGGACCAATTATTAAGCCCATGCTGAGAAAGGGTATAGCATAAAAGAAAGAGCATCTGTATTAGAATCTGGAATGCAGAGTTGAGTCTTGTTTCATCTGCAGTTAACCTGTGATCTTAAGCAATTGCTACCTTCTGTCTGTGCATTGTGGCAAAACAGTGATATCTGATAGTGCTTCCCAACCTTTTACATCTCATAGAACACATACAAAAATGAAGGTACATTGGGTTGCTCTGGGATGAGGGTATCAGCGCCCATGTGTGGCTGGCAGCTGCAGGAAGTAAAGAGACCAATAGTGACACTCTCGTGTGTCCCACTGAGTCACTGGAGAAGAGGTGTCTCACAGACTTTGCAGGGCCCCTGTGAGGTACAGATGGTAATATAACTACAAATGTGTGTTCGTGTATTTCAAGCATTGTATATTTAAGCTTTCTCCAAAAGAATATTGATGGCATACATAGAGGAAAAGCGTGACAGTTAACCCACATAACCCCAAAATTTTGCCACTAATCTGAAGGTCTCGTAATATTTTCAGATATGTTTTCTTTCCCTATAGTGCCATCTTTGATGAATTGCTTAGCTACTAACCCCTAAGTCATGGTGGATTTTATATCAGTAAGTGGCTCGTTGGAAGATTTTATGTGAACAAAAACATGCCAGTGCTAAGTACTTAAGACTCCATATTCATTGGAAGGGGAAAAATTACTTATTAATAATGATCAGCCACAGTGGAATAAGCACTTCCCTGGCAAACACAAAGGTCTGAGTTCAATCCCCAGTTCTGCAAAAAAAAAAAAAAATAAATAAATAAATAAAATAAAAATAAAAATGGTCAGCCAAATAATTCAATACCTGGTGATCAGTAATGCCCACAAATGGTTCAGGACAGAACTGTGGCACTTGAGGTGTCTGTAGGCATGTTTATATTGCCTGCTGTGGTGCCTGGGAAATACAGGCCACTTGGGAAGAGGTTTTTGAAGATCTATGGAGAAAGTTTTATTCCATTTCTAATAAAGCTGTGAGAGCTCTCTAGGGATTCCCACCCCCTTTAGAAAAAAGTCACAAGTAATGCACACTGAAGAATCATTGCTGTTCTCAAGACTAAAATTTTACATTATATAATCAAAAGGAAAGGCTTGTATTGGTTTTTGGAGATTACAGAAAGATGTGACACTGAAGAGAAGCCAGTGCAGGGAACAGTATTAAGGGAATGTTATTCAATCTGCTGTAATTCAACCCCAAACTACCACTGTCAACTGAGTTTCCAGGAAAGATGATTATGGCCATATGGAAATCAAATTTTAGCCCTCCTTAAAGTAGCTTTTCTGAAATGGATAAGAGTTTAATAAGCAGGTCAACTTTGATTGCAGTGATTGGAAACATTTAGAACCCATTTGCAAATAATCTAACTCCAATGAAGACACTATGGCACCTACAGGAACCTGAGGTAAATAGGCGGAGCCCCTTGACTAAAAAGGTCAGGAATTGATGCTTTTGTAGGTTGTCCTTCCTGCACAAGAGTAGACAAAACCTGACTCACAGAGGACCTAAGCAGATTTTATAAGCTGTAAAGTAATGAAATATTCATTCTTCAGTATATTGTACCTCACCGCAGGACCAAGGGGAGAAAAGTAGAAAAATAGAACTTGAACCTTTGCCTTTCACTGGAAAATATCATACTCCAATTTGTCCTTGTGAAGACAAATTATTTTTCTTGACATTTTATGACCTTTTATAGCATTCAAAAGATATGACAATTTTGAATTGTGTTAGACATCTAGGTACCTGTGTTCAGATTCAAATACTTTCATGTATTAGATAAGAAGACTGACGTTGCCTCAAAAAGTGTCCCCAGGGAGGAATGGGGTATGAAACTGGGTTGAAAATTTCTAGAGATAATTTTATAACACAGGAGTTACTTTTACTAAACTGGAATGAAATCAAACCTATACTGGTGTGTGGCCATTCCAACAACCCACTTAAATGGTGTTAAATACCGCACAAAGTGTATCATCTTAACTCCTTGCAAGGGGTTTGGGTTACTCTGGGGACTGAACCGTTTCGTATCTCTGTCAACTGTCACCCTCATGCACATGCCTGTGGCACATCCCCTGGCTGACCCATGAAGAGGCAGCTACAAGCTCCCAATGCTTTGTGTTCTGCTTTGTCCTAGAATATGGCTACAGCACAGGGGCTGTGATGCTTCTCACCCTGGGCTCCATGCTCGGGACTGCGCTGGTCCTTTTCCACAGCTGTGAGGAGAACTACAGTCTCATTCTACAGCTCTTCGTGGGCTTGGCTGTTGGCACTCTTTCAGGGGATGCTCTGCTCCACCTTATTCCTCAGGTAATCCTTCCCTTTCCAGTTCAGATGCAGTGTGTTTAAACTTCTCTTCTGTGTATTTATTTACATCTTAAGATACTATATGTAAATATTAAGAAAATATTAAGAATGCGCTTCTATAAAAACAAAAATTTCATAACAAAAAAATTAAAGACTGACAATAGTTTATAAACTGTGTACCATAATTTCAATGAAGTAGCCAAAATGTTACACATAATACAACTACAATGCAAATCACTATATGTAAATATATATATATTTAGTGCAGGGTCTACAGGTCCTCACTACATCAATGGGATTTGCAGTGATCTTCCTGTTTTCAGCCTCCCAAGTGCTGGGATTACAGGCCCACACCACCACGCCATCTCAATCACCATCTCAAGGGCCTGCTGTGCTGGCCCCGCCTCCAGGGCATGCTGAGACAGCAATTGGGACTGGGTCTGGTGGCATGGGCCTATAAGCTCAGCTCTTGGGAGGTTGTAAACAGGCAGATCACTATGAGTCTGATCTAGTAGTGAGACCTTGAACAACCTGTAGACCCTTCCATAAAATACAAAAAAAAGAAGAAAAAAGTCACCATCTCAGAGTGCCCTGGGGCGGGGACAGCACAGCAAGCTGGGGATTGAACCAGTCCCTGAGTCTGCCTAAGCAGGTGCTTTAATTTGCTGAGCTATCTGGCCAGCTACAGTCTGGATTTTTATTTGAGTTCAGCTGATGGAAAGCAAAAAGGAGAATCCAGGATAGGAACAGAGACAGAGAGAGGGAGAAGAAGGGGTGCTCCTTCTCAGATACCTCTCCTAGGGCATCTGCTCTGAACACAGTCAGCTCAGTAGGTGTCCCACTGTAGCTGGATGACCCAGAGGTGCCCCCATCGCCCACTGAGCTTCACTGTGTTATTTCTTCCCAGTGCCCTCTGAGCCCTATGTGTAGTAATGTTTCCTGAGGTTGCTTGTTCAGACCCTGCCCTGCTCACTCTGCACCATGATTAATGTCTCTTCACTTGAGCCATCACAGTGCATTTCCCTTTCTTACCTAATAGTGTCTGGATTTCTCACAAGGAAAATTTAAGCACCAGGGAGCTGGCCATACAGTGTAGTCTTCTGAGGCTTTATTTACTAGAGGTAAAAAGACAAAGACCTGAGAAGCAAGGAGGCCAGGTGGAAGGCCTGATAGAGGAAGTTTTCTCCTCCCTCTAAAATCCTTTAATATAGATGGTGACAATGGACCAGTGATACTGCCCCATGCAATGCCTCGCATGTTAAAATTTTCCACAGCCCTCCGGGAGGGTCACTCTTGTTGCTGAGAGGCTCAATGATTATTTGATGTTTGGAAAATCACAGAGTGAGCATTGAAGAAATAAAACAAACCACTATTAGTTTTAATTTCCCTTGTAATCTAATTTTCTGGAAATATTTCAGGGCTTATTATTGGCTTGAAGCAGAGGCTGAGGCCTTTTTCTAGGTCACCACAGTGGGTTCAGTGTTGTTTATTGCCAGGCAGCCTGGGAGACAGTTAAAGGATCTGAAAGCTGCCTGGTCTCTCTCCAGGGGAGCACACAGCTTGGGACAGCCAGGTTGGATTAGAGGGTAGGTAGGAAATGGCAGAAGGGTGAAGCAAAAAGATTAGCTTGGTTTCATGAGATTTAGAAGGTTGGTTTTTCTGGTGTGAGAAGAGGGACGAGGACAAGAGTTTTTGGAAAGAAGAGCAAAGATGTGGCACAAATGTGGTAGAAAGCTAGAAAAATCAGCGGTTCCTGAGTGGGAGCCAGGTTTTCAAAGCTTATGTAGAAATGAGAAAAATACGTAAGTGATGTGATTTCACTATTTCTTCTTTTATGGATTCATTTCAATTTAATTTATTTCATTTACCAAGACATTGTGTGTGTTTTTTAATTTTGTGATAAAATGGTAATTGCAAGTATTAGATGGGTTAATGTTCATGTGAAAAGAAAAAAAAAACTGCCAACACATACTTAATTTTAGTGATACCTATATATATATATATATAATCAAAGTGTGATTGATAAACATGCATACACATATGTACACACATTTATGTAAGGTAAAACCTCTCTCTCTCTAGGACTGGTTCTAGGACTCCTGAGGATACCAAGACCAGAATGCTCAAGTATCTTATTATGTAACATGATGCATTGTTTGCACACAACCTGGTCCTATCCTTCCACATGTAAATCATTTCTAGATTATATATAATAGGATAGCATGATATAAATGCTATGGAAATAGCTGTTACATTACATTATTTAGGAAATAGTGACAAGAAAAGAATATATACTTATTTGGTAGAGATATAGTTTTTTCCTTTGAATATTTTCAACCTACAGTTGGTGGAATCTGTGGATGCAGAACACATAGATATGGAGAGTTTACTGTGTGTTTATATGCACTTAAATACCTACGTGCATAGGTATATATATATATATATTTCCTTTTTTGAATTTAGTCATTAGCAACATTTTAAATCCGGAAACCACTGACCTATTTTGAAAATTTCCTGCTTTTGGGGTAGGATTATTCACTGATAAGAATTCATGGGCTTTGGAGATAGCTCAGTGGTCTAGGTGTCTGCCTGGCAAGCTCAAGGAGCTGGGTTTGGTCCCCAGTACCACATGCCATGCCAGCTCTGGAGTCCTGGACACTCTGAGCTGGCCACTGAAACCTGGTGTAGAAGCATGCACCTGCAATCCCAACGCTCAGGAAACTGAGATAAGAGGATCATTACAAGTCTGAGCTGTGGAGTGAGATCTTGTACCAAATAAATATATAAAAGCTTAAAAAGAATTTTTAAAAAATATAATAAAAAAAATTCATGAAGTTGGGTGCATGATGCATGCTTGTAATTCCAAGTACTCAGGAATCTGAGGCAGGATGACTGCACAGTTGAGGCCGGGCCGGAGAACTTAGTGAATCTTACCTTAAGATAAAACTTTTTAAAGGGAGATGACAGAGAGGTAACTCTGCATTTACTGGCTTGATCCTTAGCACTAAGAAAAGGAAAATTATTGAGCCCACTATTTACAGGTTGCACTCACGAGAATGCCTTCCAGTTGGATTTCTCATTTGAGTATTTATTAGAAATTTCCTTTAACTGGGGCAGCCAAAGAGCTCAGCCTATTAAACATCTGCAAGCAGGTGCAGGGCCAGAGGTTCAGTCACTGGGAGTACAGTGCCGGCCCCGCTCCCCAGAGTGTGTTGAACTGGCAGCTGAGACTGGGCATGGTGGCGTGCGCCTATACTCCCAGCTCTGGGGAGGCTGTAAACAGGTGGATCACTACGAGTCTGATCTAGTAGTGAGACCCTGAACACCCTAGAGACCCTCCCCCACCAAAAAAAAAAAAAAAAAAAAAAGGAAAAGGAAATTTCCTTTACTTGAAATGAAGAATGGGGAGGAACAAAGCTGACATGAGATCACAAATAAACTATATATTTATGTAGGTCTTGGATATGACATATATTACTGCCTTATAAAGCATTGCTCTATAAACAGAGGCTTCTGACAAAACAAACTGAACTAAATGTGAATTGATGAAAATCTCGACTATCAGCTGAAATAAAGCTTCAGTGTCCCTGTTCACTAACACAAAATTGTCTTCAAGACTCCTTTGTTTTATGCAGTACACATTATTGGAAGTTGATTAAATGGTGTAGTGGGAGCATTCACATATTCCAAGGCAAACTGGGATTTTTAGGATTTCAACGGTCACGGACTTCCCTGTGTTTAAAAGATGTTAAACTATTATGGCCACTCTGTTTCATATTTAAGCCATTAAAAGATATATTTTCTTTCCCTTTTTCTTCTTTTTTTAAGGTCCTTGCTTTACATAGGCAGGAAGCACCAGAGTTTGGACATTTTCATGACAAAGGAAGTCATATTTGGAAACTGTTGGGATTAATTGGAGGCATTCATGGATTTTTTTTGATAGAAAAATGTTTTATTCTTCTTGTATCACCAAATACCAAGGTATATATTTTTTCTTTTTTCTTTTTATTTCCAGGATGCATGCTCTGTAATAATGATATTTTCATGCAATTGTCTATGGAAGGAATGGTACTTTAGTTTTAAAAATATATAAAACACTCTGAACACAAAATTACTCTTAGTTATGCTTATTGTTTTTTTAAACATTTGTTGCTACCCAATTAATACATTGATTACAAACTTTTGTTTAATTTTATGGTTGGTTCAAAATAGTACTATGTTCATTTCATGTCTGGTGAAAGAAGAGTTTCAGAGTGTTGAACTCCTAATTGGTGTTTTGGATGTCTTTTCTAAACAAAAAGAAATAAGGAAGAAGATGAAAACCTTAAAAATTCATAAAATTACTTGTTATAACCTGTCTTAAGAATACTTAAAATTCCAGATACAGGAAGTTCAGAAATATAATTCATGCCTAGTCTCTTTCTAGCATGAACAATTTCTTTATTGTGCCTATATTTGATCAACATCTTTGTGTAAAATGAAATGTATAAAACAATGTTTTTTTTTAAAAAGAATACTTATTTGGTACAGGGTTTCACTACGCAGCTCAGACTTCTAGTGATCCTCCTGTCTCAGCCTCCCCTGCACTGGGATTATAGACTCAGTGGCCGGCTCTGTGCGGGGATGGCATTGCATACGGTACCAGGGATCAAACATGGGTCCTCACACTTGCCAGGCAGGTGCTTAGACCACTGAGCTATCTCTCCAACCCTAAAGCAATGTGTTTTATTCATGGTATATTTCTTTTGCATATATACATTATAAGAAAAATAGACTTCTTGTTTGGTGAGATGGTTAAAAAGATAAATACTTGTGAAAGACTCTACGAAAAACATAAAATAACGTTTTCTTACAGTGATGTGGGACCCTGCCTTCCTCTATGATTTTTTCCCCACTCTCTGGACCTTTACCTGCTTGCTTAAGCCACTATTAATGCAGATATAATGTGCCAGAGCAAATAGTAATGTCTTTAAAATATCATGTCTAAGTTTGTTTAAAATTTTTTTTATGAATCAAAATATAAAACGCTTCAATATTGCATAGCATAAAGGGATGACAGATAGATAGATATGTGATAAAATATGGTGAATTGTTCTTAAAGAATCCAGAGCACCACAATCCAACTCTTTTAGTTTTTCTGTATGATTGAATCTTTCTGAAGGAAAACTAAATAGCTCAGCAGATTATTGCAAGCAGGTGCAAGGGCTGGAGGTTTGATCCCCTGACCTGCTGTGCCAGCCCACCCCCTGGGGTATGCTGAGAAGGTGATTGAGACTGGGTGTGGGGTGCATGCCTATAAGCCCAGCTCTTAGGAGGATGTAAACAGGTGGATCATCACTAGGAGTCTGATCTTGTGGTGAGACCCTGAAAACCCTGTAAACCCTTGCCTAAAATACAATAATAATAATAATAATAATAATAATAATAAATATAATAATAATAATAAAATAAAATGAAACTTTGCAAAAAAAGTATATATCAAGGTCTCAAATAGATTTTTAAATCAAGTCTCATGAAAATTTTCTGTCTTCATAGGGTAAAGTTTTGCCTTGGCCTAGTGCTCAACTGAGCATGGTATAGAAATTTAGAAATTAGAAATACAAGCTTCAACCAGAGCATTTATCCTAAATGTTTAGGAAATTAACTCCTTCAAAAGGAATGCTAATCTCAAGAAGGATAAAAACAATAGTAGGTCCCCATCTATATTCAATAGATTAGCTTTTTGGGGTGAGAAAAAATAAATTGTAATGCTGACATATCAGTCTATACTTAATAGTTAGAAATTTCACCAAGCTGGAAATGTATGAAAGAAATTCTGACTATCCAAAAATGCAATTTGTTCAGCTAGTCGGTAAGCTTTTCTGAGAATTTAACACACATTTTAAGAGCACAATTTCAAAATTAATATTGCATAGAATAAAAGGAATACAATTTTTTTTTTTTTTTTTTTTTGTCTTTTTGAGACAGGGTCTCACTATGCAGTTCAGACTAGCCTTAAGCTCACTTTGTAGCTCAGGCTGGTCTTTGTTGTCTTTTTGAGACAGGGTCTCACTATGCAGTTCAGGCTGGCCTTAAACTCACTTTGTAGCTCAGGCTGGTCTTGAACTCACAACAATCCTCCTGCCTCAGCCTCCCAAGTGCTGGGATTACAGGCATGCGCCACCATGCCCGGCCTCAGGCTGGTCTTGAACTCACAACAATCCTCCTGCCTCAGCCTCTCAAGTGCTGGGATTACAGTTGTAGGCCACCACACCCGGCAAATACAAATGTTTATAAGTACAGTACTTTAATTGGTGAATACATTGTTGGAGATTTTATTTTAATACTTGTACTACTAAAACTACAATAATTTTAATAATCAACATAGTATTCAAAATTACACTCAGGCCCTTGTACTTGCCAGGGAAGCACTTATTTTACTGAGCCATCTCACTGGCCCCTCAAAATTAAATTTTGTATAAATATAAAATTTCAATGTATGAAAAAGACAATACAAAAACTACTGCTCTACTATTTAAGGTTCTTTTACTTATAACCAGACTTTATTTATTTATTTTATGTATTTGGTACAGGGTCACATTACACAGCTTGGACTCCTAGTGATTCTCCCATTTTCAGCCTCCCCAGCACTGGGATTACAGGCATGTGCCACCATGCCTGGTCTCAGTGGCCAGTTCAGCTCTCTCTAGGGTGGTGCCAGTACAACATGTGATACAAGGGATCGAACCCTAGTCTCTGCACTTGCCTAAGCAGGTACTTGGTCTGCTGAGCTATCTCGCTGGCCCTAACCAGAGATTTTTGAAGCTATATTTTATTTTGTACTGGGGAACTAACTTGGGACCTCATGCTTGCCAGGCAGGCATTCATGCCACAGAGCTATATCCCCAGTCCTATATTCTGAAAGTATTCAGAGCATGAATATTTTAGGGCAGGATTGGGCTTCTGTAAGATTAGACATCTTAGCAAATACTTATCTCACTGCAATCGCCCCGGTAGAGCTCTCCTTTTGTGCCACCCAACATTTGGTACATAAACAAAATGTTCAGTAGAATCATGGACTTGAAAAGCTCTGCCTCTGTGTTCTCTTGGCCTTCACTAATTTTAAGCCACCCTCATCCAGCAGGGCCTCTCACTGGTTAACGGGCACGTGGGACATTCCCACCACTTTGCGCTCAACTCTGAGTTAGGTGACCAGTCAGACAGCGGCAAGTCTGCATCAACTATCCAGCTGGTAAGTGACTGCTCTGAGCC
This sequence comes from Ctenomys sociabilis, assembly GCA_004027165.1. NCBI lineage: Eukaryota > Metazoa > Chordata > Mammalia > Rodentia > Ctenomyidae > Ctenomys > Ctenomys sociabilis. The sequence goes on along the minus strand of PVKA01007888.1, from coordinate 46,840 downwards.
AATGTGTTGAGTTGTCTTTTTTTTCTTTATTCTTCAAGGAATAGATGGAAACCAGTGATGTGGGTAGAGTAGGAACCACTCCTGGCTTGTCTGTTCTTACCCATGATAAACACTGGGATCATGACCAGTGACTGAGAAGCTGGCTAATGATCTCTGTTTGCAAGCTCTGAAGATCTAACTCATTACTATCTACTCCACTTTGAAACATGACAGATTGGTAGAGTGATCAATTTTCATCATTTTGTTTATAAGTTTTCACCAAACAGCTGACCTTTACATGTTCTTTTCTGCTTAACCTTTAACCAAGACTAGGTTGATGCAAATAAATGTTGAACAAAGCTGTTGAACAAACAACATTAGTTTGTGTGGGACCCACTGGGGTGTTCATTTCACAATGTAGAAGAAAACTGATTCTGTTCAGAGTCATTTTATAAGAACCTTTGATTCTACTGAATTTTTTTTACAATAAAATGGTCCATATTCTCAACATTGTTTGTGGGATAATTAAAAAGATAAATATTTGTTAAGACTCCAGTATGATTCCAATTAGGCTCAACATAAAATTCCCATTCTACTTAAACAAGTATAGGGAGAGGTCAAATATGAAGGCAATACATAAGTCTACGGTAGCATGGGTCTTGTAACCAAGGCCTTGATATAGAGGGCTTACTGTACAAGGATAGAATCCCAGCTGAGAGACACAACTGAACTCCTTATGAGACATTAACTTAGTAAAACAGAAATGTGGCAATGGGTTGCAGATTAATGCCAGCTTAGAGGATGGAACATAAAAATATTCCCTTACATGATTTTTGAGAGCTTTATTATTTGTAATAAATAATTGCCTTCACATAATTACTTAGATATTTTAAGTGTGGTTTGAAACAAGATAACTTCAGGCTAGGATTAGTTTTACAATCACTTTATGGCAGGTTTCTTTACCTCCCAATTGAGGATCCAGAGCCACAAGATACACATAAGCTAGCCTCCAAACTGAGCTTAGTGAGCTCTGAACTATTTGAGCATTCTGGATATTCACTGTTGATTTCATTACATAAGATGCAGGATCAACCTAAAGGGAAATAGAAATCATGTGCACTTACAGGATTGCTTGATGGGTTCAATTTCCCCCTTTTCCAGGAAAATATAGATTGAAAAAGAAAAAAAAGCCTCATAATTCTCAGTTAATAAGGAGACTTGGATGTTTGTCTATAGTTTCTTTTACATAGTATTAGATATTTGAACTATGTTTTAGTAGAATATCATTCAAACATATAACACAAAATGATTAACTTGGGTTTTCTGTCCAATTTCAGGAAAGAGTCTTGAAACCCTAATAACTCTCTCCCCTGGGTTCAACTTTATTTTTTTATCCTTTGCTCCTCCAAAGGAAGCATATCTTTTAAATAGATGATATTATATGTGAATATTACTTTTCCTCTTTTCTACAAAATATGCTTGTCTTACATTAAATTTGTGTCAAAGTTTCCACAATTTTGAGTGATAAAATGACACGAATATCCTTTTGAAAGTATATGTTTAATGCTACATGAGGGGGATTGTTTTCACAATGGGTTATGAATGTTAAGTATCTAGAATATCTTCTGGAGAATACAAGTCAGTCTCTGAAATAAAATCTGATAATTCTACTTCATACCACAGAAGGCAATTATAGAATATCCTTCTCTTTCATATTAAATGGTGATAATTTTAATAAATCTATTACATATGTAATTCTGCTGATGTATTTTCTATTTTGTCAAAATTCTTTCACTGACTGGAAAAGCAATAAAAACAGAATAACATGATTCAATGAGTGAAAGGAGATATTTAGTTTATTTACATGGGTTTGTTCTCCATCTAGAATGAATCTTAGATCTAAAGCCCACCATACAGGAAATGGAACAAGTTAGGTGGAGGACTGTTTCTTTATACAGCTTTTGGGTTTCTTAAATGCTTACATAACTGAAGTAGGAACTACACACTGCCTCGCTGGCCTCCAGCCCTCGGTAGATGACAGTGGTCTGTGCAGCGTGTTGTATGCAGCTAAACTTAGTAGTGTAGAAAGTGTGTTCTCTTCACATACTTTCAGTATTACATATATTTTGTCATGTAGTTGCAATTTAAAGCTAGTATATGAAAATGTGTTGTTTTAAAAAAATTAACATAGCTCTTAAGATGTTTCATGTTTCAATGCAATATATATTATTTGCCTTTGATCAGTTATTTTTAAATTTAAAATAGAAAGGCCCAGAAGATTCACAGACAGCTGAAATCTCTCTAGCCAGAATGACAAGATCCAACAGAAAATGTGAGTGCCAGTTTTTAAAAGTTACACTTCGTTTTTTTTCTTTCTTCTTTTTTTTTTTTCTTTTTCTGTATTTAGGACATGGTCTACAAGGTCTCATAGACTGGACTCATAGTGACCCTCTTGGTTTCAGCCTCCCAAGGGCTGGGATTACAGGAGTGCGCCACCACACCCAGTCTCAGTGGCCATCTCAGTGTGCCTGGTGGGCGAGGCCAGCACAGCAGGCTGGGGATTAAACCCTGATGATTAGCTCTGCCTCGGCTGGTGCCTCAGTCAAGTGAGCTGTTGGGCCATTCCTACACTTTCAATGTACTAAGTGCCGTAGAAAGCATCTTAAGATGCCTTAAAATATTTAATTTACCAACTATAGATAGAACTTTATTTCTGCTTATATTTCTGAATAATTCTTTGAAGTTTTTGTTTTCTTTTGATCAGTTGCTCTTAAGTCTATTTATTTATTTTATATTTTAGTACCAGGGTCTACAGGGTCTCACAACACAGAAGGGACTTGCAGTGATCTTTCTGTTTTCAGCCTCTCAAGCACTGAAATGATAGGTTTCCGCCACTATGCCCAGTCTCAGTTGTACTCTCGGTGTGGCTCAGGGGCAGGGCCAGCATGGCACACTGGGGATCCAACCTGGGTGCCTCTTTCTGCCTATGCACACCCTTTAATCCACTGAGATATCTGGCTGGCCCAAGTTCCTTTTTTGTTTTAATGGTACTGGGGATTGAACTCAGGACCTTGGGCTTACCAGGCAAGTGCTTATTCTACTGAGCTATCTCCCCAGCCTCTAAGCTGCTCTTAAACCTTTCTCCCATTCTTCTCATTTATAGCCCACTGTTGTGACATAAACTTCCTCATATTTTAGTGTTAACCCAGTCATGATTAGTTATTCATATTCTTTCACAATTAGTTAATCAACTTTAACCACCATGAGCCAAACAAGTTTTAGGTACTAGGCATAGTGAATAGAGCCTGTCAACTCAATTCTATAACTTATGGAAGCAAGAATAAATATTATCCAAATTATAGAAATGAAAAACCCAAATGTTTGAGTGGTTATGCCATTCTTCAGGCTCATAAGCTAATAAGCCCCAGCTTTGGGGAGCTAAGGGAATATTAACACACTAACAATTTCTTTATAATCATTAATTTATCCTACACTCATGAATTCTTTCACATTCTTTTATATCCTCAAGGAATGTTGGAATGAATACAATATTTTGGATATTATATATACAGGCTTAAATGAGAATTTTGTTTATCTAGAGTTTGCCATGCATATATTTTGCATTATAAATACTAAGAAGAGCAAACAATTTTTAATATTGTGCTAGTTCATGATGAATATTCTAATTGTGTAATACTAATTCATACGCTTTCTTTGCTTCAAAACATGTTGCTACATATTTGTTTCAGTTATGTTTTCAGGACATTGTTGATAGCAATTTTCCCTTTAAATTTTCAATCCCAGGATTAATTTAGAAGGCTTGGAATGTAGTAAATCTACAATGAACTTCTTTTTAAGAAAGGAAAGGGAGACAAAGGTATGCCAGGTCAAATTAAGAGCATGGAATGGAAACTAGACCAGGGAGTAACTGTCATCCTATACAAATATTTTGCAGTCTTCATATCCTCCCACTACACATATCAAACTTGGAATATGGAAGGAACAGTGAACAAATCCAAATTAGAACATATAACTGCCCCTTTGCCAGGAAATACTGAATTACCTTCAACTATTTGATGACTTTTTTCATATTACCTCCTTGGTGGAGCTCAACTTTAGTTTTGAAAGGTAGGATGTGAAAATCCTAATGGTCTGATTTAAACAAACAAACAACAACAAACCACAAATAGTATTAGTTCCAGCCTGTGTTTCAACATGGAAAACCTCAGATAGTTCAGAAATGCAGAACTATATATGCCTGCCAGGTATGTGAGTGAAGGTCAAATATCATAGGTATTCCTGTAATGAGTACATTCAATTACCAGCAGATACCTATCTTCCACTAAACAGCATTTATCTTAAAGAATGCCCACAACGCCTGCCTTGTGGTTTACATGCAAATTTGTGTATTTACTTCATGGTTCGTTACATATCCATAATCTGACATTCAGAAGCCCATAATGAGAGGTAATAAAATAACAGAAGCAAAGGAGGCCACATGTTTCCTAGCAGAGTACATATTCTCTAAAAATCTTGCATTTAAATATATTCTGTTAATATTAAAACTGTGTGTAGGCGTATAAAAAATCACAACTTTACTTGCATGTTATAGTGTTACTGAGTATATCAATTTACAGTAAAATAACTTTTCTCTTTATAATGAAAACTTTATTTCTCAAAATTGACAGGTAGAGCCAAATGATTTGATGCCATCCTTAGGTTCTGAGAGCTCTAGACTATGCCAGTGTGAACTCCTTGGGTTTAATAATTTAATATTTAATTTGCATGTTTAGGTCTGTTTCTGAAATCTGCTGGTTGCAAAAAAGGATAAAGTGAATTAGTAGAACAGAAGAAGAGGACATAAATTAGTCCTACTTGATATTTTATGAATATGTATGATTTTTTCAAGTCAAATGCACAAGCCACCTTTGCTATACAGTGATCTCCTGGCTGAAATCTGGGCTCTCATTTTGTTTCCTGATGTTATTTTAGAGAGTGGGCTATGTAGTTAACCAAATTACATTTCCCCAATGAAAGAACTCACCACATCATAATATGGTCCCCTCCATCTTAGTATATGTGTGGCTTAGAACCCAGAAAACAACCTCTTTCTATTTCTACTAAATGACAGTACTAGAATAGTATGTTGAGTTCTAACAGTAACAAGGGCTACTCCTTTTCTCTGTGGCACAGCATATTTTTATGTTTACAGTATGCTACTCGGCTGAGGACCACTCTTTCCAAATGGTGTAACTGGGCAGTTTACTGTTAGAAGGAATGTCATCCTCAAAATACTTCTTATATTTATGAGTTCAGCTCTATCACTGAGCTGAAATGTACAATTTAGGTTTTTAAAATCAGGAATGCTGTCCATTAGAACCTTGAGTCCATTTATGATCAAAATTATTTCATCCACTCTCTCTTAATCAGATAATGGGCATTAGGCAATAGAATCCCATGAAAAAACAAAGCTTTGCTTGGCTTTGAACCGATCTAATAGGGAATGATATTTTTCAGAAGAAAGTATATGGAATAATTGTGCCTAATGGGGAGGCCAAAAGGGTGCTAGTGGTTCTATTGTTCTCACAGCAGGGAGATGAGTGAGACCCTTTAAGAGGCTCATTAGCACCAGGCACCAAAAACAACACGTTGACCACACAGTGGCACAGCACAGTGCAGCAGATGGGCCCGAGCAGGTCAGGCTTGGAGGACCAATCTTGGAAAATCAACTCCATTTTAATGACAATTCTGTAGCTGGACCATTGGATAACATCTCTCGAATGGGATGAATTTAAACATAAACAATATGGAATGACAAGTATTCCAAACACAGCAAGGCTCTTAGACTATTTTAAAATGCACCCTAAGAGACACAGATGGCAAAGTCATCGGTAGTATTTTGAGAGGTTGTAATACTGCTTTTATTTTACTGCTCTTGGCTTAACTAGAAAAGATGATAAAACAATAGATGTGAAAGCATAATTTATCTCATGGTTGTTCCAACCAGTAAGAAAACAGTCACCATTTGATGCACATCGGTTACCACGTTGGCATCTGCTTTGTTTCAAAAGCTGAAAGAAAGCAAAATAATTGAATTAGATGCATGAAAAGGAAATGAAGAGTGGGTGGGAAAATTGACAGTGTTTGAAGGGTTACATGAAATATGTTGCACTTTGCTAATGCGTCTCACACCTTCTTGGTTCCTTAGACAAAACCGTGAACTTCTTAGCAGTGATGATACTGGCTGGGGACAGCCTGCACAATTTTGCCGATGGCCTACTGTTAGGAGCAGCCTTCTCTTCTTCATCTGAGTCAGGAGTGACCACAACAATTGCTATCTTGTGTCATGAAATTCCACATGAAATGGGTAAGCTGTCTGAGGAAGTCATAGTGCATTACAGCTAGGATTTAGTTAGATTATCTTGCCAACATATGACTGAAAGATGAATACTTTCCATTTATGATTTATTTAAACCGTAAGAGGAAGAGAGCTCAAACTTCTGGACCTTGGGTTAAAACTTAAGTAGACTCCTTATGGTCATTCCGAGAGCCAGCAACAACTCTGTCTGAAGCCCAGAGCGTTCTCTATGGAAGAGAGTCATTCAGAGAAATTGCGTTTTAAACTACTTTGGCAAGAACTTTTAGATCTGCATATTAAATATGGGGAAAATACTAGCAGAGAAACTCGACTCATTATGTTAGAACACAGGGCAATGAGACAAAATAACAATTAAACTAAAGCCAAGCCACGGTTTCATCAACCTAATTTATATAAAATGTTTACAGTGAAGCATAAAATTGAAATGACAAGCGTATGGTGGCAAATACACATAAGACTCTTTCGCTGGGTAATCTTAATAGCCCTGTAATTCAAATCCTGCCTTCCAGGAACCAAAAGGGGATAAAATAGGGATTTCACAGAAGGCCACTAAAATGGTAGAGATGGATTTGAACAAGCACAGGCCCTAGGGAGAGGGCTCATAGCAACCATTCTTTCTGCTTTCTCTTTCAGGTCTACAATGTCCCCTGAAATACTCAGCCTATTTCCACAGTCTTGATGATACTTTTTTTTTTTTTTGGACAGAGTTTTGCTGTATAGTTCAGGCTGGCCTTGAACTCATTGTGTAAAGTAGACTGGCCTCCAATTCATGGCAATCTTCCAGCCTCCAGAGTACTGTCATTATAGGAATGCACAACCACACTCAGCTACCAATACATTATTATTTATTCTTTATTTTAATTTTATTCTTTAAAAAAATTATGTATTTGGTACAGAATCTCACTATGCAGCTCAGACTTATACTGATCCTCCTGTTTTAACTTCCCCAGAGCTGGGATTAAAGGCATGCTCTACCATGGCTGGTCTTGGTGGCCAGCTCCGTGTACTTGGGGCAGAGCCAGCAGGGCATGCAGAGCTGAGAATTGAACCCAGGTCCTTGTGCTTGCCAGGCAGGTACTTTGACTGCTGAGCTATCTCCCTGGCCCCAACACATTAGTGACCCATCCCTGGAGAATGTATCAAAGGTCCTTTCTGAGCTTATTGAAATATACCTGACCTGGGAGCCACATCCTGTGGATTTTTGTTTACTGTAACAGCAGTGCAACACCCAATCCTCAACTCTAAATCAAGGGACAGAGTGACAGCCCACAGCAGGCCTATTATGGGACCAGTTAGGTGATGGAAGCCAGATGCAGAGCCCCTGGGTATCTCTTTCTTCAGTTTCAGTCTCAATCCCTGAGAATGAGAAGTGGTGCTCTGAAAAGTATCAGTGGGTCATTCTTCTTTTGGAGAAAAGATATGGACAGAAGAAAGTTATTTTTCTATAACTATCAAGATAATAAAGCCATTTTCCAGAGGAAAAATTTGTTCTCCTCACTGGCTTATAATTGTTTAAAAATCTCAAACGAAGTAGTTTTTTGTTTCCCCCCAGAAGTTCCTGCCTGTCATAAAAGCCCCTCTACAGTCATAAGTTCCCCTGGCAAGTCTCCAGACAAGAGAGATTTAGAAGCCCTGGGCCAGAGGTTGGCTCTATTTTGCATTTGTCTAAGTTGAAAATGTCACTGGACACCAGGAACTGAAGAATATGTCATAGACCTCCCTGAATAGACTGTACTTAGGAGAAGCAATAGGAGTAGCACTCCCAGACTACAACTTCCTGATAATAGACTGATTGAGAAAGTACTTTATTTGCTAATCAATGAGGCTTACTTTCAAAAATGGCTTCAGTTGCTGAAATTTGAAACAGCTTGACAGTGCAAAGGCATCATCGGTTAATTGATAATTATACTCTCTTTTTCCATTAAACTGCAGGAGACTTTGCTGTGCTCTTAAGCACTGGACTTCCTGTGAAGACTGCCATCCTGATGAATTTTATCAGTGCTCTGACTGCCTTTGTAGGCCTGTACGTTGGCCTGTCTGTGTCTGCTGACGCGTGTGTCCAGGACTGGATCCTAACAGTCACAGCGGGCATGTTCCTATACTTATCCCTGGTGGAAATGGTGAGCTTCGTGGCCTTTCCGTCTTGGTTTTTGAAACACTAAAGATGTAAAAACAATAAAAAGGAGGAAGTAATAAAATGGAAGGAAAAATCAGGAGATGTGAAGAATATTATAATAATATAAATGACTATGCTTATTCCAAGAAGGTAAATTGTAGATAGGAAGAAAATGATTAGAAATATAGAAAATATGACATTCTTTATTAATTTAAGTGGAATGAATAACATTTATAATGTCCAAAAGTGAGCAGCAGCTTTATATGTATATATATATAAATAGATAGGTAGGTAGGTAGATATCTCTATCTCTCTATATATAACCTAGAGTTATAGCTAAACAATAAAAAGTTGTGATAGTCATTCTATTTCTACAAAAATAGTTCAACTGAATTTGTCCTTTAGTTAATATCTATTTGACCTAATTCACAAGTGATGTTTTTGAAAAATCAATATTTTTATCTTTGAGCTTTAACTACTGAAGGGCTAATTTGTTGGTGAAATAGAAAAGACTGTCATAGTACTTGGCCTCTAAAATTATATCTTGTGTTTCCTAAAGAGGTCTTGGCTAGTGATAATGCAGTCATTACTTTTTATCTCTATAATTTTATGAAAGAAATTCCTTGAACTTGTGAAATTTCACTTTATTTTTTCTCTACCAATTAAATGCTGGTCAATCCTGGATAAACTAGCCTTTTAAAAGGTTGCCTTATATTGGACTTGGTTAATATTTAAATATCTTTAGGGTGAAATTCATAATGATTTTCCCTTTTCATCAGTTGTACTTAGACAAATAAAAATGAATTGAAATGACAAATGAAATGCTTAAGACTGAAAAATCACTCTGAACAGAAGCAATTTATGTTATTCTCTGGATCCTGGAGAAGATAAAGCAAAGTAAATAAGAAGCTAACATGTGAGAAGAGCCACTGGGATATCCCAAGGATAGGGCAGAATCCAGATATTGCCGTGGATGTAATGTGTTCCAGCCCGGCACAGCGGCTCATGCCTGTAATCCCAGCACTCCAAAGTCTAAGACAAATGGGTTGCAAGTTCAAGAGCAGCCTGGGTTTCTGTACAATAAGATCTTATCTCCCAAAAAAACCAAAGAAAATATATATATAGGGACATCAAGATGGCTCAGCAGACTAAGTGCCTGCTTAGGCAAGCACAGGGCCGAGGGTCTGATCCCTGGCCTCACATGCCGCACTGGCCTGGCCCCCAGGTGGTGGCACATGCTTCTAATTCCAGTGCTTGGGAGGCTGAAAACAGAAGGGTCACTATGAGTTCAAGCTGCTAGGAGGAGAAAGAAGAAGGCAGGAAGAAGGAAGAAGGAAAAATAAAAGAAGAAAAAGCAAAAAAAAAAAAAAAAGAAAAGAAATAATATTTTATAAGGAAAAACAAGGTGGAGGTGGGAGCTGGAATGGATACAACCAGAATAACAGTACATTCTCAAATTCTTTCCAATAAGATTTTCAAAGTGAATGTTACCATTTTAAGTCCCCATGCATTTCTGAGTTTCTGGTGTTCTTAACTCTTATGGGTTGAAGCAGATGGGGAGAACAACAAATGTACTTCCATGCTTACAAATGTTCTTTGATGTGATTTGTGATCCTCAGAGAAATGTTAATTTTAATAATAAACCCAAAAGTGGATACATTCTCCCCCCATTTCTCAACCCCCATAGCCCCATCTGGGCTCTGTCACAGAATTCTTGCAACCCTCTGGATTTCTAGCCTTTTATGACTTCGAAACACCCTGTCAGTCACTTTTAAATGATGTGAACTTATCCTTTATTAAAAATATCTACCTATCAGTGCTCAGATTCACTCTTGAGCCTCCTAGTTTTCAGCTTCCTACTTCTAATTTCTTTCTTTCTTTTTTTGTTTTTCTTTATGGGTTAGTTGAGGGAAATTGCCATATTCTTTTGAAGTTTATTCTTTTAACCTAGTCTGGATCTCACTTCAAGTATGATGGATGCATAGGTTGAGTCAATCTTTTTTCTTTGTTACTGTGTCTACATTCCCAAAATTGATCTGGGAAGCTTATCAAGTGCCATTTGTTATGTAGAATTCTAAGCTAAATATGTCATCTTACTCTTGATATTTCTAGTTATGTTTTTAAGGGCAAGTGATTGCTTATAAGAAAGCAATGAATCTTATATGCTATGCAATTCCAGCTATTATAAATCTTGAACTTGTTGTAATTTTACTACTGGCCAAAGGAAAACCAGCATTCTGGCAAGAAGACAGGAAAGAAAATATTCCAAGTTTCCTGGGGCTACTTCCTAAAATCCAGGTCGCCTGCTCTCACGGCCTTCTGAGTAACTTCTAAACAAACACGAGCTCTTTCACACAGCCGCAAGTTTAACTGTTGGTGTGCTCTGGGGCCATGTCAAAGCAAACAGTCTGTCATTTAAAGAGAAGAAAACAAGGTTCCAAGACTCTGAAATAGCAAAGAAAATAAATGACAGTAACTAAAGGATAGTATGATGGCTATTTGCTAAATCTTGTCTATTTACCACTCAACGGCAAAGCAGGGTTAATCTACAAATGCTCCCTCGATGTTTGCTTAGTTTGTTTCAAAGATGTTGCATGTGTATGATTTCAAACTCTGAAAAGAAAAAAAAATGAGGGGAAGGATTGGGGCTATTAGCAATGAGATCAACAAAAAAGAAAGTCTTTTCTAGGGAAAGGTTCCAGCCTTAATTCTCCAAAGTGAGATTGCCCTCACCAAGCACATGGACTCCTGATGGTGTTGAATTATTGCTAATGGAAGTTAAGAATAAATACAGCTCTGCATGGGCGGCCAGAGGAAATCAATTCTGTTATGAAGATGAGAGTTCTCTACTGGGCTTCCCTAAAATTAGGGCTAAAAACAAAGGTGAGTGTGAAAGTAATTCATTCTGGAGTACATTCAGAACACAAACAAAGGGCTTGAGGAGTGGAAAGAGAAGACAGAGAATTCAAAACAACACCATGTTGCTATTAAGCCTAACAGCACTTTGAGGACTCCATCACAGAAGACCTTCTGAGAAAGCTTAAAACTGGTGCCTTAAAACTAGTTACCCTAAAAAGGCTTTATCTTGAGCCCATTGTTCAGCCATCCCCATAAGCATTGTCTCCTCGCATTTCAGGTTAGGCACACTTAAGTACCAAGGCTATTGCCATGGGGTCCCATGCCACTACACTAGACAAGCCCAGGACAGAAGAAAGGAATATTGTGTGCAACAGAAGCAAGGGTTTGTGTAAAAGTAGTTAACACCTTCTTGGGACTGATCTTTATAACAGTGGCTGTGGAAGAAGATGGGCAGGAGAATAGAAAGTGAACACAAGGGATATTAGTGGTTGACTCATTCCAGCCCATCCACTCAAACCACTTTAATTTTAAGTCTTCTGTATCCCAGAGTCTCTTTATAATTATAACCAGCCAAAATGTCCAAGCAACTTAATGCATAGTAGATAGAGAAACATGTGCCAAGCTGCTGGTCTTGAGGCCATTTGTATTTAATATTCATCATCTCTGTTCTCCAGCACTCAGTCTTGATTTTCCTCCCCTCTATATGGCACTTGGATTGGCCCAGCCCCGTTTCTGGAAGGGAAACCAGGTCTTCACAGAGGTGTCTCAATGCTTAGATGCACATTTCCCGTAGAGGTCTGTTCACCACTGTACCAGGCACGGAAGCACCAATAGGCTGCAAGGAATCCCCCAGCGTCCAGATGGGTTCCTTCTCCCTCCCACCTTGTGTAGCAGGAACCATAGCTCTTCATGGTAATCATCTGGGAATTCTCCCACCGTGATAGCAGCTCTTTCTCAGTTGTTGATCCACTGATACAAAAAACACTAGGTGATCAGGTGGTAGTCATAGCTTCAAGTTCATGGGAAACTTTATTTTATTCCCTGGTGTATTCTCCCTAAGAACAAAACTCTGTGATTGTGCTTGCCTAAGTTTCCAGGAGCAGGAAGCAAAAATTTCACAAGGAAAACAAAAATCAGCAATGATTTCATTTCAGTGTTTGTTATTGTTTCTGTTATGACTTTATTTCTCTATTTACTTTGTGTTTAGTTTTCTTTATTTTCTTGACAGATGAGGTAAAAATTATATCACAGGTTTTTAACCTTCTTTCTTTTCTTATATTAGTAACTAAGGTATAAAATTCCTTTGAAACACTGCTTTACCTGACTCTCACACATTAAATATGTTTTGTGTCTATGCTGATGATTTTGAAATGCTTTTCAATTTCTCATTGTCATAGTCAGGGTTTGCAATTTAATATTGGATACCTACTTTATAAGATTATTTATAGGGGCCAGAAAGATGGCTCAGTGGAATAAGCGCTTCCCTGGCAAGCGCAAGGACCCGAGTTCAATCCCAGGTTCTGAAAAAAAAAAAAAAAAGGGGGGGGCCAGGGAGATGGCTCAGTATAATAACTGCTTGCCTGGCAAGCGCAAGAGTCTGAGTTCAATCCCCAGTACCCCCTGCCAAAAAAAAAAAAAAGAAAAAAAAAAGGTTATTTATAGTAGTAGTCATCCAAATAATCATATACAGAGTACAGAAAATCTGTTCATACCGTGAAGACCCAAAGAATCCAGCCGAGAGTCCAGGATCCCATGACAATGCCCCCCACCCGTCCAGTTTGAGGCCTAGAGCTCAGGGCAATGTCTTCTGGAGGCCTGTTTGTGGATCTGCACTGAGTAGGCTTAAAGGTCAGTGGTAGAAGCTGGAAAGTCTGAGTGAGGGGCTGAAGGATTTGTGCTAGCAAGTTGAGGGATCTGCACTGGAGCCAGGAAGTGACACTAAAGGTAAGAAGCAGAGCCAGCTCTCTGGAAAAGTACCACAGCCATCCTCAGCAACAGTGAGGTCCTAAGTTCCTCCACAGGTGAGAAGAGCAGGGTTCATATCAGGAAAGCCAGTGCAGCAGATTTCTCCAGGAGACTTAACAGAGCACGGTCTTCCCCTCTGGAACAAGAAATAATGTTCAAAGTAAGGAACAGAGCTCCGCCAAAGAGAGCCACAGACGTTCTCAGCAACAACAAGGTCCTAAGCTCCTCTGATGATAACAGCTGAGTTCTTATCAGGAAAGCCAGTATGGAAAACTGCTCTGGAGAACTAACAATGCCCCTACTCATCCCTCTCTAGTTCTCCTTTTATGCTGTTGGCTCTAGTCCTCAGATGGCAATAATTGGTATGACGTGACAAGCACTACATATATAGAAGACCAGAATGACAGGCATTCCAAGCATGACCCTACTATTACACATTGCTATCTTCAGTGTAGTTGTTTAGTCCACAGGTATCAGCATATATAGTTAATCAGCATAAGAATCTCACTGAGTAACTGTTAGTTTCAAAAATCTGCTGATGTTTCTCAGGATCATTGTCTTACCTATCTTGTGCATATAAATGTATGGTTTTTGCCCCTGTCATGTTTCCTAGCTTTTCTCCTTGCCCTTTCTTTGTTGTGTAATCCTCAAGTACTCACTTTCCTTTTAATTGTGTTACACCTTTCTATTTGTATTTCTTCTTTTGAGTTTTTATACAAGAGAGACTATGTGATATTTACACATATGGGTCTGATTTATTTCACTTATGAATATATCTCCAAGTGTCATCCACTTAAGTATAAAGGCCTCAAGTTCATCATTCTTTATAGCTGAGTAGTACTCCATTGTATAAAAATACTACATCTTTTTCATCCATTCCTTAGGTGACAGGCACCTTGGCTGTTTCCAAGATTTGGCTATCACAAATTTTACTGCTATGAACATAGGTACATGTATATCACTATGATATAATGTCTCTCAAGTAAATGTTTGTTTTTAAAAAGGGTAACAAATGAAAAAAAAGAGACAAGAAAAAAAGTCACAGGACTGTCCTGCTACAATGTTGTACATGGTTAGATTTCTAAATCTCTGCATAAAATATGTAATTGTTTATTCATATTTTAAAAAATATTTTTTATTTTTGTAGTTTTTTCTTCATATTCTGTAGGGACTTAAAGTTTAATATATAAATACTTGATGGAAAAACCTGTTCCATGTTATGTTTAAGATGTTTGATATTCAGATAGATAGTGAGGTTAAACCCAATTGCATATTTTTAGGATAATAATAAGCTTCTCTTCTAGAGGGTTAACAACCTAACTTTGCAGATCAATATTTAGACAAAAAGAAAGGCTCTAAGGACAGCCAACATTTTGGCTCTAGCTTTTCAAGGTCAGTGAAGACTCAGGACATAGGAGATCCTATCCCGTAACATCATGTAACTCAGTTGTGTCCCACATTTTCTGATCAAAGAGATTATGGGGCCACAGAGGAATGTGATTGATGATGTATAGTGTGCCTAAGGAGAGTCACATGGAGAGAAAACATTTTCTCAGGGTTTCACAAAGAGAAAATTGGTCAAACAATGGCCATGACACATCCACATGGCTGACACTGACAAAGGATCTACAAAGTGCAGTACAGAGTTTCAGGATAAATCCTGAGGGGACTTGATTGACATTATCAGATACAAAAGTTACACTTCTTGTTCTATAGGTCTTGCTTTACCTTGGTCTTAACCATCCAGCAGAAAGGTATAAAACCAAGGTGTACAAAGTAAAGCCATACAAATAGGCTGAGCTGTAAAAGGCTCGTCAACACTTCTGAAATTGCCAGTCCTACAGATAACCCACTACTATTATGGACTACTGGACTATATTGGAATATTTTGCTGAATTCACACACCTACAATATTTAAATGACAATGGAATACCCTTCTTTGACAAAACTAAACAAAAAAGGGGGATACAAATGAGTTATCATTTTGTATCTGTATATTCAAAGTTATGATAGATATACAGGTACATTTTCTTAATTTAATTAATAAAAAGATTTGTTCTAATAGTGTTTGTGGACAGGATATCACATCTGCATCTTGTACAATGAGTAGCCACTAAGACAACAGTATGCAATGAATTTATCATTGAAACTGCCCTACTACTCAGTTTTGAAACTGACTCATTATTTGTTTCTCAATAAAATTATTTTTAAAAAATCCTCAGGTGGACCTCACGGACCCACACTGTGCTGATTCACTTCAGGTTGCTGTTACACGCACTCTTACTGCAGGCAAGCACCACCATGCCTGGTCTCCCTCACTGTCGCAGTGGGTCCCAGGGACTGAATCCCGGTCTTTGCACCTTCCTAAGCAGGTGCCTTAGTTTGCTGAGCTATCTGGCCAGCGGACCTGTGGTTTTCTTTACTCTTCTTTTTTTCTTTTTGTTATTAGGAATTGAACTCAAGGAGCATTCAGCTACATCGTAAGAGCTTTATGTATTTTAAAAACTTTTGTGTTCATTATAGAGAATTTGTTGCCGTAAATAATATGTTTTGATTCCTCTTTCTCCCCAATCCTTTCCCCTTTCAACCCTCTTCCTCTCCCTGTTTACAATGCTTTATCTCTATTTTATCATTTTCCCCTTCCTTCCTTTTTCCATTGTCCTTTTCTAGTTCCTCTCTCCTCTTGAATAATTTTTTCCCATTTCACAATATATCTGTTAAATATTTTAGTCCCTATTTACTCAAGCAGACAATGCAATGTTTATACCTATATGTCTAATTTATTTTACTTAAGAATATGGTCTCCAGGTGCATCGATTTACTTAGAAATGTCTCAACTTTATCCTTCCTGGCTGAGTATGAGTGCCCATTTTATAAAAAAATCCTTTTTGTCTATTCATTGCTTGATGAACATTTGGGGTGTTTCCATGGTTTAGCTACTACTGAGTGTACTTCTATAAAAATGGGTGCACATATATCACTGTGTTATGATGTCTATTTCTTTGGGGAAGAGATTAAGAATGGATACAGCAAGTTCAAATGGAACCTCTACTCCCAATTTTTTTTTTTTTTTGAGGAATCTTCACATGGACTTCTGTAGTCTAGACTCACCAACAAAGGAAAAGTATTCCTGTATTCCACCTGGATTCTCCAGCCTTCATTATTGGTTGATTTCTCCATGAGAGCCATTCTTTTCAGAGTGAGATGGAGTCTCAGAATTGTTTTAATTTGCATCCCTCAAGTGACCAGGATGTTGAACTTTTTTTTTTCATGTATTTGTTTGCTCTTTATATTTGTCGTTCTGTCTATTCATATCAGATGATAATTTTTTTGATTGAATCTTTAAATTTGGAAGGACTGAATTTTTAAAAATTTGTATGTTCCAGACATAAAGCTTCTGTCTAACTGATAACTGGATAAAATTTTTACTCATTCTGTTGGTGAATTCTTTTGCTGTGCAGGGAGAAGCTTTTAATGGAATGAGATCCAAGTTATTTGTTATTTGTATTATTTCTAGTAAAATAAGGGTTTTGTTCATGAAATTCTTGCCTATATATATGTTCTCAGAAGCTCAACTTATTCTTTCTTCTAGTCTATTTAGTGTTTCTGTTTTAATGTTTAGCTCTATGGCCCATTTTTATTTTAGTTTAGTGCCAGTACTGTTCCTACTTTTTAAATCCATCTAGCCATTTGGTGTAATTTCAAGTGAGGGATTATGATACTCCCCCTTGCCTTGTCTTTGCTGTCTAGACTTAGTTTTGCTATTCTCCATCTCTGCTGACACCAAATGAATTTTAGGAATGTTTCTTCAATTCTATGAAGTATTTTAATTGAGATTACATTGAATCTGTTTAATAATTTTGGTTATATGGCCATTTTCCCTTTGTTGGTTTTTTCTTTTCATGGGCAAAAGATATATATCCATTTTCTGATATCCTCTTCTATCTGATTTTCCAGAGTACTGTAATTTTAAAGGTGTAGATCTTTTACTTCTTTTCTTAGAGTGAATCCCAAGTATTTTCTTCTATTTCTTCCTTTGTTTTTTGATGCTGTTGTAAAAGGTTTGGTTTCCTTAATTTCTCTATTGTGTACAGGAAGGCTGTTAAGTTTTGATTGTTAATTTTATATCCAGCTACGCTATTAAATTTTGTTATTAAATCTAGAAGTCTTTTGGTGGAGAGTTTGTTTTTTTCACAGAGTATCATGCTGTCTATCAATAATTTAACTTCTTTTCTTATCTTTATTTCTTCTTATTCTCTAATTTATCTGGCTAATATTTCCAGAACAGGAGTGGTTCTAGGGGGCAACTTTGCCTTGTTCCTGATTTTAGAGTGAAAGTTTTCAGTTTTCGATCACTTAGAATGACTTTGGCTGTTGCTTTTTCATAAACAGTAATTAGATTGAGGTAAAAATCTTTGATTCTAATTTACTGTAGGTTTTTTTCGATCACAAATGGATATTAGACTTCATCACACACTCTTTCTGTATCTAGTGAGATAGTCATCTGAGTTTTGTGTTTGGCACTGTTAATATGGTGTATTACATTATTGAGTTAAATATCTAGAAGCATTCCCACATCCCTGGGATGAGTTCTATTTGGTCATGGTGAAAAATTTTCTTGATGATTTGCTGCATTCTGTTTACCAATATCTTATTTAGGAATTTTGCAACTGTCTATGTTCACTAGGATGACTGGCCTATAGTTTTCTTTTACAGTTGGGTCCTTCTTTGGTTTTGGCTTCAGGTTAATATTTGCCTCCAGGATTGATTTGCAAAGTATTACTTTCTTTTCCATTTCATTAAAGAACTTCAGCATTAGGAACACTATATCTTCTCTAAATTTCATTTAGAATTCAACAGCAAATTCATCAGGACCTGTATTTTTCCTTGTTGCTAAAATTTTGATTACAATTTTTATTGGAATTTAAAAAAAAGTTGTAACTTTTGATTCAGTTTGGCATTTCATATATGCCTAGGAATCTGTCCATTTTGGCTGTTTTCCATCCTACTATATTATAGGCTTTCAAAATATGTATTGATGGTCTTGTAGGTTTCTTCTTAATCTTTTGTGACATTTACCCTTTTTATTCCTAATTCTGTGAATTTTTGAGTCATTTCTTTACTTTTTGATAATGTTGGCTAAGGGTTTGGCAATTTTATTTAATCTTTGAGATCACTAACTCTTTGAATTATTGATTTCTTTGGTATTATTTTCTTATTTGCAATTGCTTTAATTTATTCACTTTATAATTCCCTCTTGTATAAGGTTTGGGGTTGATTTCATCTTCATTTATGGAAGTTTGAAGTTCAACATGAAGTTGTTTATTTGTGCTCATTCTGTTTTCCTGATGTGAGAATTCATGACTATGAATTTCTCTCACAGGACTGCTTTCATGGTGCTCCAGTATGTTGTGTCAGCATTATTGTTTAATTGTAGATACTGTTTAATTTGTTTTTAATTTCTTCTGTGACTCATAGTTTATTCAGAAAGGTGTTGTTTAATTTCTATATGCCTATATATATAGTGTTTGTGATTTCTTTTGCCATTGATTTCCATTTTCATTTCACTGTGGCCAGATACTGTACATGGAAAATTTCAGTTCCCCCTCACCTATACAAGCATGTTTTATAAGCTATTATGTGATATGTTTTGGAGAATGTCCCATATGCATCTGAGATGAATGTGTACTCTGATGTTGTGGGGTGGAACACTCAAACATCTAGTCTGTTTGTTCACAAGTTTGATTTCATTCTGATACTTTTTTGTTAATATTTTTGATAGTTTATCTGTCTAATTGTGAGAGTAGAGTATTAAGGTATCCCATTACAATTGTGCTAGTGCTTGTTTGTATTTTTATGTCTTTCAATATCTGTTTTATGCAGTTGGGTGTATTTGTACTTGGTGCATATATATTTATGATTATTATCTCTTGGAGTTTTCCATTAACATGTATGTAATGACTTTCTTTGTCTCTTTAGATTAGTCTTAGCTTGAAGTTCACATTGTCTATGAATAGAATAGTTATCCATGCCCTGTATCATGTTGCATTGCTTCCTTTCCTTTGACTGTTAGTTTTTGAATTTCCTTTTGACTTAAATGTGTTTCTTGCATACAAGAAACACCAATATAATATTGGATCTTGCTGTCTAGAATTAGTTTTGCTATTCTACAGCTCTTCTGATACCAAATGAATTTTAGGAATGTTTTCTCTAGTTCTATGATGTATTTTAATTGAGAGTACATTAAATCTGTTCCTTCTATTGGTGTTCTTGCACTTGAGTTCTTCAGTTTCTCTTTCTAATATATCCTTCAGAGCATTTTGGAATTCTGATTTTGGTGTCATGAATTTCTTCAGTTGTTCTTGGTAACAAAAGTATTTCATTTCTCCATTGGATTTTTTTTTAAAGCAGAATATTTCTTGGTGGAAAGAAAATTTCTGTTTGAGAGAGGGATAGAAGGGAACCTGAGTGAGTTGCCAAGCAATCTACCTTTTTTGGAGCAACCTTTTTTGGCAGTAATGGGTACTGAACTCAGGACCTTGTGCTTGCCAGGCAAGTACTTATTCTACTGAACTGTCTCTCTGACCCCTCAGGGCAATTGTTATAGACCAAGACCATGAGGTAAGGTGGACCTAAGGTAGAAAATATAGGAACTCACAAGGTGGGCTTGAAGTAGGACAAATCTCTGGTCAGTCAATAAAATTACAAGCACAATTCATCAAGTAAAATTGATTAGATCAGGATCAAATGGAGAAGCAAGTTAGATAGCAAGTGGGCATGAATACAGAACAGGGGCTTTTCCTACATGGGGTTGGGTTAGTGACTCTTCCTGGCTTTTTCAAGGTGATTGATACCTATCTAGAATAGCAATCCCTGATGCCCATCCCTAGGAATGTATGTGGCTATATTTGTTTGATCTTTTGTCTTGAGGTCAGGCCTACAGCGGAAGTGTCTGTCTCTCCTACACTTGCAAGGCATCTTGTCCTCCATACTGGCTCCTTCTGAGGACCTCACCCTGTCTGACTGTCTATAATATTCTGTCTAACTCAGCTGCCTACAACATTTCCCCCTCTGAAGAAGTAACCTGAACTTCATGATGGAATCATGGAAATGACTGTTCTGGCTTCTTTAGGCTGAAAGGGGTTGTAGATGTTGTCCAGAAGTCAGAGATATTCTCCAGAGGGTTTATCTACAGGCCTTTGATAAACACCAGACATTTTCATCTTGGATAGGCATACAGTGTTAAATCTGGAGAAACAAAGCAAAAGAAACAATTAAATACACATAGACAAAGAAATAAGATCAACAAGATAATTGTTAATATAGTCAACAAATATTTTTACCAAGCCAAGATAATAATGACATTTTATAAAAAGAATAAGGGTAAGGTGTAGGGGAATTTTGAGTCTGACATATTATTTATTTATTATTTAATATGTTGAACAGCTATTGAGACATTAGCAGCAGGATAAAGAATATACACATAACATTCAGTTTTAAAAATTTTTAAGTATCCTCGTGTGCTGCTGTTAGAATGTCTAATGTTGTCTGATTTTGGAGAATGGCCTATTTTATTAATTTTTTTTTCATTTAAGAGGAAGGACCAGCTGTGGTAATACTTGAACTATACCCCACTGAGTATAGTTAGTTAAGGCCTTGGCATGTGCCATATAACTTTCATTTTTTTTTTTTTAGTCAAGATTTGGTGGATCCCAGGTAAAGGAATATAAAAGTAATCTATATGTTATAGATTTTACCTGTATGATTACCCAGAGTCTAGCATCTTCTAGTCAAGAACAAAATTTCTGAGAAATTAGAGCATATATAACCAAGGTATGACATTAGTACTAACAGGTAAATTTAGAACTTTAGGAGATAGCAATTGTAAACCAATGGTTCTTAGACCCCTTTATTGATGGACCCTGACATATTGCTGTGAGTCACTCTGACGTTAGTTATAATTATCCCTAAATTTTTCAGGACTTATGAAAACCAGATTAATACTTTAATTTTTATTGTCAATGATTTTAAATAATGTAAGTACAGTTTGGCAGATTTTCCTAGTTATACCTTGTGAGAAAACAATGACATCAGGAAGCATTTTATTTTGTACCTGTATGTTTTTTTTTACTCAAAATCTACTGCCTTTGCTTTTAAACTTAAGATTTAGAAATTTGCAGGGCTGAGGATATAGCTCAGTGGCATAAGTGGCTGCCTGGCAAATTCAAGGTCCCAAATTCAATCCCCAGCATCAAAAGAGAAACAAAGAAGTCTGCAGTAAGAGAACATGGAATGTATTTGTCTTTTAATTGGAGAACACTTGCAAGTACTGACTAAAATCATGACGTTTTTAACCTCTACACATGCTTATATGAAGTAGAGATAGGTAGATATACACAAAGATTAGATTTTCTTTCAAAATGTAGTCTGTTATTTTTTAGCAATTAAAACACACAATATACTTATTATAACACATTTGGCAACATTACTTTTGAAAATGTAAACTGAAACATCAACGCTTGTGTTTACTGTCAAAATGAAATATTGGAGGAGTGACATCAGAAATTAACCAAATAGGGCCGGCAGTATAACCACCTGCTGGGCAAGTGTAAGGTCCTGAGTTTGATCTCTGCTATAAAAAAAAAATCTCACACTCTATTGTGATGATTTGCATAGCATTCTGGAAGATTAACTGGTATCCTGCTTATGTACCAGTTCAAGGGAGGATAACCTAGTCAGATTTTGTCTTCCAGTCTCTCTCTAAATTGTATCCACCTGCTTTGTAGTGGAATCTACTCAAGCTTATGAAGATCAATTAGAAATATGGAGGAGATACCCAAATTATCTCTTTTTGTATTCACAGTTAAAGCCTCTTAATCCCTTAGAATGGATCATTAAGCTTTGAAAGATGTTAGATCCTTACACACTGAAAAAGTTACTTATTTATTTATTTAGCAAGTGTTTATGGCCCATGTACCCTTTAGAGCCAAAATGGAATACATAGGAAAGTATTAATTACAATACTATTTTACAGCTAGAATGATATTGTAAAAACAGCAGGAAAATGGTCAGAAATACTTTATACTCAGGGTTCTATTTGTGTGTGTGTGTGTGTGTGTGTGTGTGTGTGTGTTGTGTTTGCATTAACAAATAGGTCTTATTTAGTTTCAAAATATAGATGCGAGCTACAGAAAATCAAAACACTAAAGGCTCCTAAAACATTCACTATTCCAGAGCCTGAGGCTACTCCTCCTACAACCCTTGGAGCCATAACCCTGGGAACCCACTAGGAAGTTTCAATCAAAACCTTGGCCAGCATTACTGAACACAATGTTTCCCCTACTTGCCATTTGAGTCTAGGGGATGGAGTTTCTAGGTCAGCTAAAATCCAGTTCTCTACAAGGATATAACTATCTTCACCTGAGTTTGTGCAAGCTCCTCAAGGACAATATCCTTTATAAGAAGTAAATAGGCAATTTGGAACTTTCAGAGTTCATGTGCCTCTTTCTCTCCTTTGATTTTGAAAAATGGTATTTGGGATATATCAATCTAGATTAGAGGCTGTTTTCTTTTAGGGCTTGAAATACCACATTCCAAGCTCTTCATTATTTGAATGTTGATAAGTCTGCCGTAATTCTGGTGGGTTTTCTTTTCTAGTAGATTTATTTCTTTTCACTAACGGTTTTAAATATTCTGTTCTTGTGCTAAATTTCTAGCATCTTGATTATAGTATGTGTTTGTGTAGATTTATTTTGGTCATAATTATTTAGAGTTCTATATGTCTCATTTATTTGTATGTCAAATTCTTTACCCATTGGGAAGTTTTCTGCATTAATTCTGTGAAAAGGATTTTTTACAATGTCATTTGCACTATATCCAGCTTCTTGTTGACTCCAATGACCCTTATGCTGTTCTTCTTTGTTTTATATTGCAGTTGGATTGAATTTTCATGGTCTCTTTCTATTTTTAAGATACTTCTTTTTATGTTTGCTAGCTACAATTGTAGATCTGATCCGTTCTCTCAATCTGTTGTGTATACTTTCAGAAGAGTTATAGAATATTGAATGCCTTGTATTTCTATTTGGATCTGCTTCATGGATTCCATTTCTTTTCTATTGAGCATTCATAGATACCATTGTTTTCCTGGGTTGCTCTATATTTTTAATTTGTGTCTGCTTTAATGTAGATGACAATGAATGGTTATGACCCCATGCAATCACAGTGTTGTTATATAAGGTATGAAATCCTGGCTAAAGAAGTACAGTTAATAATAACAATGGCATCAAGCACAGCCTAGCTAATGACAAACTGTGGTAACTGTCAACCTGATACCTTTAACCATAGGAGCAGATTCTATAGTTATATAATATAAACCAACATATTCCAAGAACTTGTGCAATGATTTTCCCTTTATCAGAATGATAAACTCCTGTTTGCAATATTTAAAATGGATAGGGGACATTATAAAGAGATGTATGAGGTCAAATATAGCAAAAGCACTGCTGGAGGTCAAAGGATTTGGGAAACTTGAGAAAATAGAGGATGAATGAAAGAGAAAATGAAGGAGTACAGAAACAACCTAGAAAGAGAAGAGACAGTGTTCATTCATACAAAAGCATCATAAAATTAAGAGAGATAGTTGGAGAGAGAAAAGGAAGATGAATAGAAGAAAACAAAAAAGAAAGGAACAAACCTAAATAGTGACAAATGAAAAAAAAAAAAAAAAAAAAAACCCAACCAGACAGAAAAAGGAAAACAAATCAAAGAAAAAGAAAAGTAGCAAAATTTCTCTGGTGTCCACAGTTCTATGGTAGTGTCCACCTAGGATCCCCCAAATGTGCTATATACTCCAACCAAGTTTGCAGTGGGATTCATACTAGGTATGGGGCTGACCTTGGCCTCTCGGTTGGACAGATAGGAGTGCTGTTCTGTTATTAGAGTTTTCCCTGAGCTCTTTGACAGTTGTGGCCTTACCTGCCTGCTTCTCTTCTATATGACTATGTGCCTGAGCACAGTACTTGTTCCCCTAACTTACCAACTACTGGCTTCTCAGTGCTACTTCAGACTTTTCCACACCACTGGTCCTTCCTGCTGGCATGCACTCTCACCAGGTATATTCATGGATTATATAGAAGTACATTGCATAATCAATATTTGGAACTTTCCTACCTTTTGGTTACTGGTTTTAATTCAGATCTGTCCTACAGCAAGGGTATGTTTTATTTTAGTCCATTGTCTTGGGATTTATGTTTAGTCTAGCACAAAAAAAGATAGATTTGATCTGTTTTGGTGCAAGTATCCACATATATTTGGATAGTATATGAATATATAATTCTCAGGGTTGGCATTCTGTGGGTGTCACACCCAAGGCAGGTACACCCTAGGAAGAAGCCCAGATTCCAGACACCAGTGTTGAGGAGGGGCTGCTGATGCATAGTGACCAAGGGCAGGTGCAAGGCCAAGCCACAAATGTGGATGATGGGACCTTGCAATAAAGTGCCAGAGAGGAGTCTTGGCCACCAGCAGGAGAAGGGTATCACTGACTGAGGCCTCCTGCCAGGCACTCAGCCACTTGATGTCAACATGTGTTGGGTGCCGTAGGAAAGCTGGAAGCAGGCACTCCTGCCCTAAGCATGCCAGCCAGCACATTTTCTGCAGGTGGAATTATCAGCTACCCTTGCCCTTTGCACCCTCCTTGTCTGCACTGTCCAGTCCAGAAGGCAGAGTGCAGGTTCCCCCACATTCTGCCTCTACTCTTCAGGACATTCCTAGGCTTGGGGATGTTCTAGATTTGAAGGAGTGGCATATGATGGGGACCTCAACAATAAAGAGATTGGATCCAGCATGCTCTAAAAAATAATTCTAGGGTTATAGGCTGTTTGTTAGGGTTTTTTTAAGTTGTTTTTTAAAACTAAGGGTTAAACCCTTCACCTCTGGAGTTCATCTCCAATCCTTATTATTTATTTTGAGATAATTTCTCACTAAGTCATTGAACTTCCCAGCATGGGCTGAAACTTAGAATTCTCCTGCCTAAGTATCCCAGAGCAATAGGATTACAATCATACACTACTACTCCTGGCTCTGTATCTGTTTCACACTAAACTACTGATGTATATTTGTGGGTTTGCCTCTTCCTTCCAGTCTGTCAATTTAATTCATGTGTTTGAAGCTGTCTTACATGATACATGCATAATTAGTAGTTTTCCTTGTCAAACTGGACTTCTATAACGTGATTTGATTTTTTGAGACAGGGTCTGATATCCTCTAACTTCTAGGCTTAAGTGATTTTCCTTGTCTGTGCTTCCCAAACTGCTGGGATTCCAGGAGCATAGAACCACTCAGCTACCCTGCAACAAAGATACCTTAGATTTGGGGCTCAAACAGTAGAAATTTATTTCTCATCATTCTGGAGACAGAATTTTAAGGTCAAGGTGTGGTTCATTTGGTTCCTGGAAATGTGTTTCTCCTTGGTCTTCTGATGAATGCCTTCTCACTGGGTCATGAGGTGATAAAAGGAAGATGTGAAAGGAGGAAAGGAGACCCAGAGAGAGAGGCAAAGAAGAGGAGAGAGTGAGGGATGGAGGGAGAAAAAAGTGAGAGAGCAAGAGAGAGAGAACATGAATCTCTTACTGCTAAAATGCTAAACCAGTCTTATTGTCAGGACTACTGCCTTGTCACTTAATTACTTCCCAAGAACTTCATCTTCAAGTTCCTTCACACTGAGCATTATATATCTATATATATCTATATATATCTATATATATCTATATATATCTATATATATATATGTATATATGTATATATATATGTATATACATATTACATATGTATATACATATATATATATATTACAAATATAAAAATACATTTTTTTCAGTGAGCATAAACATTCTGTTCATAGCCCAGTTACCTTCTTGATGAATTGATGCTTTCATAGTTCTAAAAAGTCCCTTGTTTCTGATAAAATTTCTTGTCTTCAAATCTCCTTTGTCTGCTGTTGCACTCTCACCCACTCTTCTGCTTCCTTCACACTGAATACTTTTTCCATCCTTTCCCCTTCCATAACCTTTTGAAAGGTAAGACAGGGTATTTGAAGTGGTACATAACCAGCAATCCCAGTGATGAGCAGGTTAGCATCCATTTACTTTACTTATACACCTTTTCCAAATCTTACTTATAACTTGATCTGCTGGTTTGTTGCCTTTTTCATAGTGTCATGTCTACCACAAAGATTTAATGAGATGTGTTCTTTCTAGACATGACAGCCCCTCACTCCCTATATACATTCTGATTCCAGGATCATAACTGCAGGATTTCACATGTCCAAAGGGACTTAGGAGAGATCGGTAAGGTTTGCACTCTTAAAATGGAGAAATTAGTCTGGATTGTTCAGGTGGTGCCAATATGATTACAGGAGTCTAGCAGGGGCCAGAGCAAAAGATGGGATGACCAGAGGAGGAAAAACATCAGAGAGGTGCAGCCTTGATGGCTTTGGAGGTTAGGGATGGTAATAGGAGTCAAGGAAAGATGGCGGATTGAGAATCTAAGGCAGGCAGGCAAACCGGTTTCGTCTGGAGCCTGGGAAAGAGAATGCAGCTTTGCCAGCACATTGACTTTCACCTGGTGAGGCCCAGGTTGAACTGGTGACTCATCGGACCCAGAAGTAGTAACTTTGTCTTGTTCCGAGGCACCCAGTTTTGGATAACTTATCCACAACAGTGTTAGAAAACTAATACGTTCCTTTGATATTAGCCTAGATTTGCATGTGACAGGAAAGGAAGCAGATATTGCTGAGCATCTCATTCTGTTTGAAAAACTAACGTTCCTTCTGAGGAATTTCCCGAGTGCAAGCCTGAAACGTCTCTCCCATTTAGTGTTTCTAAAATTTTCAAAATCACTCAGAAAAGACAAGCCAATTTTTTAAAAAGTTTAGATAAAGAGACTTTATTTTTAACTAATATGATATATTGTATAAAGCATTAATTAATTAATTTTTAAAAACTAAATACATTGTGCCAAGAAAAGGTTTATTTTGGGATCTAAAGCAAAGTTTCAAAACTTTAGGCATTTTTCCTAAGGCTAAGATTCTGCCCAAATTTTGTTCCCATAGAGACAAGTGTGTAGAAACCTCAAGGGACTCTGAGTGTAGATATAACTAGAGATGTCCTTGTAATTTAAACCAGACAAATCCCCAGGGTCCACTACATTAATAGGACCCAAGTAGATGGTGGAGGAGCTGTAACTCTGGGAGGGACATAGCAGGGAAAGAAGCCCAAACAAAACAAACCTTAGGTGCACTCTCCATGGAAATATAAGAGAAATTAGTCACAGGCACCCTCTGCATTGCAGGTTCCATAAAAGTAGATCTGTAGAATGTAGGTTTCTCTCCCTGCAAGAGTGCGTCTGGACTGATCTTGTGCAGACTTTCTTGTCATTGTCTGCTAAACCAGGCTTTGTAATTATTTATATGTCATTTATATTGAATTAGGTATTATAAATACTATACAACTACCTGAAAGAATACAGGAGGATATATGTAGGTGGCACGCAAATATTATACCGTCTTATAGAAATGGCTTGAGATATTTGGATTTCGGTATGGAGGAAGGTGGGAGGTCCTGAAATTAAAGCTCCATAGATCTGAGGCATGATGTTATGCCCTATATCCATCCTTTCCCCTCATACCAATCCCCACACCATATAGTTTTCTTAATGTTTCTACCTCTCCAAATTTGGATTTTCTTTTAAAATTTCTCTTCTGCTGATGCAGTGAATCCCCAAAGCCTTGCAAGGTGTTACAGCACATGATAAGAAAGAGTGAGAAACAAAATGGTACTACAACTGGAGTGGCCAATCGCTCATGAGGAACAACAGACCTGGACATCAGTGCCCATTAATTACATCTGGGTCAAGAACAATGCACAAAGGGTAGTATTTCCAGGAACAGTAGAGGTGACTACACTGCTAGGAAGAAGAGCAAAGCAAGGATGAGGCAATAAGGAGGTTACTGACAATTGCTACTACTTTGCTTTAAAGATCTTCATGATCCTTAGCAAGTCAAATCTTGCCCTATGAACACCACAGTGTCAGTTGCTGTAGGGCTTCTGCTGGGATGAGGACAAAACATGCAGTTTCTGTGTTCTAATCTGGCTCACAGGACAAGAGAAAGATGACTTTGGAAGTCTCCTAGACTCAATTTATAGTTTGAGGTCCCTGGCACTCTTCTTCTTTAAGACAGTTGCTGATGTTTCTTCAGACTTATTTCATTTATATATAAGGAGGAGGAAACAGCAAGAACAAGAACAATCACTTAGAACAATTTGCTCTCCACCCTTTCTTGTAAATGCCTCTCTGAAGTCATCCCACAGCCAGAGTTTTCCTGGAGCATTTTTCCAATTTTCAAGTAGGTTTCTTTGAGTGAAAATCAAGTAAAAATGATTTTAAATTTGAACTTAATATTCTCTGTCGTTAAAGAAGCAAAATAAGATCTCAGCATTGAATCTAGTAAATAAGCAGGATTTATCAGAAGTCCTGCGGAACATCTCTACAATTACTTTAGTTCAGTAAGTGTAAGAGCTTTGAGATAGTGAATTGAATGAAAAGAACATAAACTGAGAACACAGCAAACATCTTAGCCAGGCTTCTTCA
Organism: Ctenomys sociabilis; assembly: GCA_004027165.1. NCBI lineage: Eukaryota > Metazoa > Chordata > Mammalia > Rodentia > Ctenomyidae > Ctenomys > Ctenomys sociabilis. The sequence goes on along the minus strand of PVKA01007888.1, from coordinate 17,894 downwards.
CTTAATCACATGACTGCATTTAGACTGTCTCTACACATTCAGGATTTTAATCCCATTCTCTCCTCATCATTATTTGTTTATCTTTTAATTAATGTCATTTGATTGAATCCTTCTCTAATAGAGAAATCTGGCTAAGTCCAAATGTAGTTCAGTCTACAGCCATCAGGTTGGTGCTGAAAAACCCTTTTGCACTGAAAATCCTTAAGTCATCTTCATTTCTAGACCTTATACCTTTTAAACCTTAGGAATAATCCCTTTAAACAGTATCCAGTCACAGAGTCCAGATCCTTTTCTAAAAAGGATACATGCAATCTCATATATCATATATTTCAATTAAGTGAGAGTGAAGGAAGCTGACTTCATTTTACATAATGTTTTGATGAAAAATGACAAGGATTTAAACCCCAATTTCATCAGTAAAATTACTACAATTTAATATTTGCAATTATTTCGTTACAAAAACTAAACGTGTGACTCAATCTCACCAACAACTTTGGAAGACTTCGTCCTGCAAAATTCTGTTAAACCTTACAGTTAGAAAATTTCTGAGACAACGGTTAGTATACCTTGTTTATTTTGATGGATATTTTAAAAATTTGACTTAAAACTCCTCTCTGAAATTACACACACACACACACACACACACACACTTTTCAAAGTAGTCAATTCTTAGGAAAACATAAAAGTTAAATTTTTAAAAAGGGGCTGAAAATATACCCCAGTGGAAGTGCATTCCCGGGTTCATACCCTAGTTCTAAAAAAAACAAGACAAGAAATCTCTAGACTTCTTTCCATCTTGCTTTGAACAGCCAATCATGAAACTCAAAATAGTCAAAGCTGCAGATGACTAAAAGGCATTTTCAAACCTCCAGAAAGGGATTGTTGTATGGTGATTTATGAATTTGAAAGCTTTGGACTTTGACCTCCAAATATAACACAGAATTTCCTATTTCTCAGTGGTTAAATAATGACAAATTCTCCTTACCAGGCAGTAAATGACACGTCTCTGTATCCTATATATGCTTATACTTACCCTAAGTTACTTTAATGTACTATGTTAGTAAGCTAAAAAACTAAACAGGTAATCAAAACAATGCTTTTGAAATCATGGTGTGTGTGTCTATTATGGCATATATTTTATATTTTATTTATATATTATTATATTATATGTATATTTTATCATGATATTTATATTCTAACCTTTTAGGTCTACGTTCTAAAGCATTAACTCTACTCTGTTATGTACTCTTCACCATCATCTGTCTCCAAAACTTTTTATCTTTTCCAATTGAAACTCTGGAAGACATTTTTTCCATTCCATTGGTTGTCCTTTAATTCTGTTGATTCTGTCCTTTACACAAAAGTTTTTAATTTTGATTAAATCCAATTCATCTTTTGTTTTGTTGGCTATGCTTTTCATATCTAAGAAACTGCTATGAGGTTCAGTGTCATGAAACTTTTCACTTGAGCTTCTTATGTATCTAGTTTGGTGTCTTGACATTTATTTGGAAAAATTCTTAGTCCTTGTTTCAAATATTGCTTGTCTCTTATTGTTCTGATTTAGTAAGTGTTTTGTAGTTGTCTCAACACTCTTTAATATTCTGGTGTCGCTTTGCTCTTTAGTCCTTCTCTCTCTGCTATTAAAAATATTTTTTAGTAATATTCTCAAGATCATAGATTCTTTCTTTGGCCATCTGTTAAAGAGATTATCAAAGATATTATTACTGTTACAGTGTTTGATCTCTAGCTTATTTTTTCTTTTGGTTTTTCATGAAATATCTTATTCATTTGTTTGTATGTTTTCTTTCATTATATCACTTAGCACTCAGTGGAAGAAGTGTGTTTATTCAATGTAACTATTGTTATTCTATTATTTTGTTACAAAATTTTGCTTTATTTTTTCATAAAATTATAAAAAACTTTTCTTCAAAAAATTATAATCTAATAATTTCAATATTCCTGACATATCTGACTTTAATTCTGATGCTTGTTCAATCACTGTAAACTTTCTTTGTTTACTTTTACCATATTTTATAAGTTTTTGTTGAAAGGCAGACATGATATACTAAATGAAAGAATTATGCTAAATTGACCTTTAAAGGGGCCAGTGAGATAGCTCAGTAAAATAAGCACTTGCTTGGCAAGGCCTTGAGTTCAATCCCCAGTACCAGAAGAAAAAAAAGTAAAATATAAAGATATACACTGACATTTAAGGACATATTAGTAAGGTATAGGGGAAGGCTCTGTAGTCTACATAGGTGAAGGCTTGCTGATTCCTGAGATTCCCTCAGGGTATCATGTTTCTTAGCTCGCTACCAAATAACTTTTTCTTTTCAATGGAATTAATCTCTTCAGCTGTCATACTTCCTTTGACACAACTTTATACATAGTTCCTCTGGGGCCAAATTTTCATTTCTTCAAGTTTTTCTTTTCTACCTTTTACCTTCAGTTCTTCCATAACTTTGACTAAACGCAGGCTCTCCTGAAATTTCCTTTGCCAGGTTAATTAGTTCATTGTCCTTAATGTCATTCTTCTGTCAAATCTCAGGACATGGGCAAAATGTAGACCATGATTTTTGCTGTAATGTAACACCTATGGCCATTTATCCAACTGCTGATAGGTATCTTGTTCCCAACCAAAACCTCCTGATCTTGGTTGGGTTTACTGTCTACACTCCTCTATGTATGCTGATATTCTGAGCTGCCTGGAATCACTCCTCAGATCTGCTCATGCTATCCTATGGCTTCTATAGCCAGTGTCTCTAAACATTTCCAAGTTCTTCCTGCAAGCCAACTGCATGGTCAGACATAGTTACAGCAATTACTACACTTCTCTGGTACCAATTTTCTGTATTAGTTAGATTTTTCCATTGATGAAACACAAAACCTGATACCCACAGTATAATTTAGCTCACAGTTTGGGGGAATTTAACCCATTTGTCAGTTGGCTCCAAGGCATCTTGGTGGAAGGGCATGGTGAAACAAGGCTGCTTCATTCCATGTGGCTGGGAAGCAGACCAGGGGAAGTATATGCATGTGGCCAAGGACCAACTGCGTACTCCAAGGTCTTGGCTCTATGCCCCAGTCAGACACACTCTGGAGAGTGCTTCACTCATCTTCAAGGTGTTCCTTAATCTAATGAAGTTGACGGTCAGGATTATCAGTCACCTAGGATCTCCTGGGCCGTGTTCTTGTACTGTACTCACAATACTTCACAAGTAGTCCTTGCTCCTTTCGTTGCTGTATGAGTGAGGGCAGCTCTGATCACATATTTCCTTTCTCTAAGATATATTAGGCCCTTGTACACCAAAGTGGGTTTTTCTAGTGGTTAGCTAGTTTCTTCTGAGGGTAGGCCTTGTTTAAAAGAGCATAATGCTTTGGTATATTGGAAAATGATTGTTCTTTTTTTCCCTCTGGGAGATGCAGGAGAGAATTTTCTCTAGTTTTCATTTTGAGGACCTGGGAAACTCTTAGAGATGAAATTCTCTAAGTGAAATGATTCTGTGACTGGATTCCTTGGAGGTTTTACAGTCATCCTCATTGCAAGCTCATCCATCATGTTCAAGTATTCTAGCCAATCACTGGTGCCAGTGGGCTTCTGTTGATGGGCTCCTGCTTGGATGAGTTGTGATTTTCTGAATCCACCTGCTGTGCCTCCAGTGTCTGAGACAATAGTGTGTCCTGTGGCTTGTCTTCTTGGGCAGATATAAAAGGAGTTCTTCAGTTTTCATCTGATCAGCTTTTTACATGTCAGGGCACAGTGACAACTTTTAAGCTTCTTACATATTGCAATGCTCAATTTTAAAGTATATGATGTTCAAATGCAAACAAGTAATTGGAAATGTGCAAACCAACAAGTTTCTATTTTGTTTTAAATGTTTTCTTTTCACGGGGTCATAGTCAACCAAACTAGAGTTAACTCTAACTCTTTTATTTGTAAATTGCTCACGATGTCCTGGTGAAGGGCAGTATCTAAGAGTAAGTATGTTTTCAAGAGAGCCAGCATGATAAAAATGTCCACCCAAACAAGTTTCTGAGTTTTCTTCTTCATCATATTTCTCAGGAACAAACATGACTTTGCTTATTAGATGTAACCATATAGCTATCATAGCATGACAGTGACGTTTCGAGTCCTTTTAGAAAACTATAGTATAAATCAGTTGTCAAGTGGGCTTTGCAAACGGAGAAACAGATCATTTCTAACAGTCAGTGATGCTAAATTATGCATTTCTGGGGGAAGAAAGAAATGAAAAGCAACTTTTCCTTCATAAGAGATATCACCAAATGTCTCCATTAGATGAATCTTCAACTGTATGTTTTGCAAATGGCCCAGCTAACAACCATGGATGCAAAAACATGAGTTGTAGTTTTCTGGAGAAAAAAAAACCCTTGGCCTACAATGCAGTTATCAGCCTATCATTGTTAAATCCTTTTTAAATTTTTCTATAAGGCATGAGTAAGCAGTTCTTCAAAATGTACAATGGTTCATACACTGGCCATGACGTTTCTATAGATAATGGTTCCTGAAAATTCTATTATCCATTGGAGGCATAGATACAATATTTAACTATTACATGGGATTTCTTAATATCTTAGATATTGACTGATTTTCTATATATGAATTGTGAATCATTATTACTGAAAGGTCTTTGATATATTTATCTATCTTAGAGACATTGCATGCTGCTATTCTTTTCTTCAGAATGTTCATGTATGAATCAGGAATGAAAGTAACACTGAAATATTCAATAATGGCTCTCTAATGACACCAAGAAAACAGTTTCAAGTTACAGATGGGAATAGACAGGGAGAGCTTTGCTTGGCAAGGAGTCTGATGTTCAGATGTGCAAGACAGAGAAATAAAATATTAGTTCCAGAGAATATTTGAAGGTTACCCTTCTTTGTGATAGTCCATCCCATTAGGTAATTGTCACAGAGTATCAGGTGTTTGGTATTCATTTCCTGATACATTGTTCTAATTTTCACCAGGAAGATTTATTTTGAAGCTTTTGGTTTGACTAGAATTACAGGCGTAAGGACTGGTTCAAGTTTAAAATATTTATCAACCTCTAAGATATTAAGAAATCCCATGTAGTAGTTAAACATTATATCTATGCCTCCAATGGATAATAGAATTTTCAGGAACCATTATCTATAGAAAAGTCATGGCCAGTGTATGAACCATTGTACATTTTGAAGAACTACTTACCCATGCCTTATAGAAAAATTTAAAAAGGATTTAACAATGATAGGCTGATAACTGCATTGTAGGCCAAGGATTTTTTTTCTCCAGAAAATTACAACTCATGTTTTTGCATCCATAGTTGTTAGCTAGGCCATTTGCAAAACATACGGTTAAAAACAAAAAGTAAGTTACTTCTTCACGTCAACATTTCAAAGATTCTGGCGGAAATGTAAAGACCATGTCTCTTTGCATGGTCTCTGGGAAAGGCTCTTTTGCTAAAATTCTTCCCAATTTTCTATTCCCTCACCTTAATTATAATATACTTTATCTGTTATTTCAACTTCTCTAGTCTTATGGTATGAATCAAGATCTGTCAAACTGCCCAACAGCAGAGTTTAATGGCCCTTGAGTAAAAGGAGACTTCTCTTGATGAAAACCAGGGGAATGGAAAAGGAGCAAAATACATGCTCTTGAAATTTAATTCCTATGGACTTTTATTTTTTCTTCACACTATACTGACCGAAATGGTGGAAAATACGAGTAGCTTCAGAGGAGATGAAAAGCTGTAATCAGATATGACTTATACTTTGGCACTTTATATTTGTATCTTTTGGAAAGGCTTTCTATAAGGCTCTCTGGTACTTTGGCTTGTACCCAAGAGATATTATGAGTCATGTATTCATTATTATGCTAGAAAAGAGCCAAGTATTATCTAAAAAAGTTTTAGCTGAATTTCCTTACCACACAATTTATATGTGGACAAGGAAGGTTCAGATAGGTCACCCAAATTAAAATTAAAGATTCTATTTTGTGAATAAGAATCTCCTTAAATATTTTCGTAATGCAAACTTCATTGTTCATATTTATTCACTTACAAAATGTGTTTGTACAGCCTTTTACAAATGTACATTATCTTTCTTGAAAACACAACCATCATTGTGATGTACTTTATGGCAGATAGCGAGATATCTGAATCATTCATGTCTATCTTATTTTCCTTCACAATCAGTAGTGATCCTAACTTGACATTTTTAGCATTAACCCTTTGCATTCTTCTCCATTTAATTCCACAAGAAGTTATGGCCAATAACAGACAAGGATGAATTTCAGATAGAGAGCTGGTGTTGGTAGGCATTTATATGTCCGCTTCAGTGATGAACTGATCTGGATTCTCATCCTAGTTCTGACATCACACCTATGTGACACTGGGAGAGTTCTTCTTTTTTTTTTTTTTTTTTTTTTTTTTTTTTTGGTCTTTTTGAGACAGGGTCTCACTATGCAGTTCAGGCTGGCCTTAAGCTCACTTTGTAGCTCAGGCTGGTCTCGAACTCACAACAATCCTCCTGCCTTAGCCTCCCGAGTGCTGGGATTACAGGCATGCGCCACCACGCCCGGCTTTGGGAGAGTTCTTATTTTCCTTGAGCCAATGCTCCCACATAACAAAAAGGTGTTAATAATTTTCCCTCTTATGTGATAATGGTAAGAGGAGTGGGAGACGTAAGGAAGAACACGGCATAAGTGAAAAGCAAATGTAATGTATTGCAAAATGTTTTTAGCTTGAACATTCTGAAAGACTTTTGAGAGAAAGGTGAGCGTTTCCGTTTCAAGTTCATGTATTTGGTACAAGGTCTCACTATACAACCAGGACTCCTAGTGATCCTCCTGCTTTTAGCCTCTCTGGTGCTGGGATTACAGGTATGTGCCACCACACCTGGTCTTGGTCACCAGCGCAGTGAGCCTGGGAGTGGGGCTAGTGCAGCATGCTGTACCAGGAATCGAACCCCTGTCCCTGTGCTTGCCTAAGCAGGAGCTTAGTCTGCTGGGCTATCTTGCTGGCCCTTAAGCTGAGCTTTTGGGAGGCACGCTTGAATTCATGGCAAGCCATTACAGAGCCTATTATTTTGATGAAGAGCATGCAGAGCCGATATTGTTGTATTCCATGTGAATGTTACCCTTGGAGCCATGAAGTACCCATGGTGTTTTCTTGGGGGCAACGCCATCTAAATACTCAGAATAAAGGCTTACTGTTGTTCTCACTGGATTAGGGTCATTGGACCTTATAACAAATCTATTCAATTCTATCATGTGTTAAATATTACAAGTAAGCTGTGGGTCTTTATGCCAAGGCTAGTGAGAAAAACGAGAGATTAAACAACTCTTTAAAACTTGTGACACTTTTGGATTAGAGAGGAACAAAATTGCTATAAATGTTGCTGGAATTCCTAAGACATTGCTCTAGCTCTGTAGTTTTGTGTATAAAACTTTTTGGTTATTAACTCTTCCCTATTCAAAAATCTACTTATCTCCAATCAACGATCTCGAACAGAAATTTGAGACACAGGTGGAAATTTAAAAAAGAACTTTTTAATGTATGTTTATTAAGACATGGATGATTTAAAAATTCACCTCAAGTTCTATCTACTGAACCAGAACAGTTTTAAATGCTGCAATTCTATATTGTCTGAAATAATTTTCTCTATAACAAGCTGTTCAAAATAACCATGGTACTTCAGTAAATGACCAATAATCTATAAATGTTCACCAAAACATTCCTAGAAACAACATTCCTGGCTCTATCAAAGGTGAATACCAGCCCAGTACAGTAGCACATCTGAGGAGGCCATGCTGTGAGTTCCGTGCCATCGCCTAAATGACAGTTGTCTTATTTGAAGAAGGAGAGGGAACTCTATACTCTCTCTCTCCCTCTCTCTCTCTCTCTCTCTCTCTCTCTCTCTCTCTCTCCCTGTATTTGAAAAGTAAGGTTAATCAAACTTTTAGCCTACAGTAAAACTTTCTCTCACCAATAAAGTCTGAGATATAGTTTATAGCTTAGGAAGCTGATTATGTGCTCTGGCACTGGCATTAATTATTGAAAATTGCTTAAAAGTGCTGAGAATTAGAGAGGTATTGAGGAATGCTAATGTCTTGTTGATCTCATCTAATACAAGGTCTCAGAGAGCAAATACTATTCTTTTCACATACACACAATCTGTAACATAATAGAATTTCTCCATGTTCATTGTGGATGTCAGCTTAGTGTCAAGGTATTAGAAACCAAAACAGTCTTAACTAGCAGAATTTTAGTTGCTCATTCCAATACGAAGAAGTACAGAATAGTTTATCATGAAACTGCTGTTAACCATATTAGGCAACTTGCACGATTACATCTAATTTAAACATTAAATTAACATAATTATATATAATATTTAAAGTATAAAACAAAATTAAATGCCTCAGTCTCCTTTTAATAAGTTAAATTGGAAATGTAAGATGATGATTATTATTACCTATAGTCCATAGATTTCTCAAAATATCATTTTGAATGTATAGTGATTGATGGGTTATGTAGGATTTCTCTAACTTTACATAGCACAGAGACTATGTAAAGAGGGAAAAGTGATTTAAGGCCTTTCATCCAGGACAGCATTTTTTGATCCTGTTTTGTCTTTCAGTTTATTTAATGCTGAGGTTTGATATAGCAGAACAAGAGTCCAAATCCTCGTCTCATTGAAATACTGAATTAAAAGAATAAATACTCATCTCACATTCAAACAGAACTTTCATGACACGCCTCTCTGCATATTTGAAAATGCTTCTACCTATTTTCTATTGTAATAAACTTGAAGACATTGAATACAGATATGTTTATTTGGTTGATAAATCATCCAGCAGTTCGCTACCAGAGATGTTTGCAACACCTAGGGGACATTTGACAATGTCTGGGGGTATTTTTTATTTTTGTGACCAGCTATGGAAGAGCAAATAACCCCTAGGATGTCTGGGATCTAGTGAAAGCCAGGAATACAGCTAAACATCTGACAGTGACCAGAGATCCCCAGACAATGAATTATCTTGCTCAAAATGTCAAGGGATGCCAACGTGGGGCTAAATCTCCAGTCTACAGGGACCAGATGCTGTACTCCTAACAGAAATGACTGGTCCCTCATGGCAGAGGATGCTAACTAATAGCATCACACTGGGACACTTCGCACGGATTTTGGTATGAGCATTTCTCTGTTGTGGTGTTATGGCATGTAATGAACATAAAATCATTTCTCCTTTGCCTCTGGAAAAAAAATATAATTGGAGGGCATGATGATGGTTTTGCTGCTATAAAGGTCAGGAAGACCTTGGTCATCTGTTTGAAAAGAAAAAAAAGTACTGATGCTTTCAAAAAGCAGTGCATACCTAATTGAGCAGTTGAAAAGCATGCCTTTCATGCATTATCTATTCCACATTTAAATGTGTTTGGCAAACAAGAGAAAGAAGAATTGTGTTTCCAGTGATAACTGTGTCATCTTATGATTCAGACAATATTAGGCTTAATTTAGCATACATTTCAAGCTCATGGCAAGAATAGGTATTAAGCATTTCCTAACTGTTTTGGGAATTTTAAAGGTTATTAAGTTCTGAATAACAGTCTCTCATGCTTTCCCACCAAGCTTTTCCCAGCAGTTGAATATATCTGGATCTTATTCTGGTTTTTCATTCTTTTTTTAGCTTCCTGAAATGACTCATGTTCAAACACAACGACCCTGGATGATGTTTCTTCTGCAGAACATTGGATTGATCCTAGGATGGCTTTCTCTCTTACTCTTAGCTATATATGAACAAAATATTAAAATATAAATTAAGATTTTCAGAATCCTTCAAAGGTGAATTTGTAGGACCTTATTTAATTTCCTCCATTGTACTCTAGGATGATTAGGAAACTGAGTATTTTTATCCTAGTGAATACTGTGTCTTTTAGTTCATAAACTTATTGATTTTATAATGCACTTTTGTTTTGGGGAATATATAAAGGTCAAACTGTCCTTCGTGGAAATATTGTTTGTTTCCAACAGTATAATGGAACTTCTGCTTTGTTTTTATCATTTCTTTTAGCAATCATAAAAAACTTTTAAAATATTGTTTCTCTAAGAAAGAATGTAGTGTTTGCAGTAGAAAGATGGCTGTTGGGATAAAATCAGGTGTAATTGCTTTGATGTCAATTAGTAATTTTTTTCTGTGAAACTATAAACCCTTAGCAAACTAAATTATAAACAAATGTAATAAAGTCTGGTTATAATGTGATGGTTTGTGTTACTTCTATTACTGCATGTCAGATTCCAAGCCTTCACTTATAAAGCCAATACAGTGCTATTCACCTGGAATCCTTACCCACTGGCATATGAGTGCTCATGAATAAGCAATCTTGGAAACCCAAAGGATAGTATGTCAGCATTCTTCTGCGTAAGTCACTAAAAGAAATCTGTTCCAGGCAAGGAGAACTTGGAAACAAAAGATGAAGTTCAAAAAAAAAAAAAAAATTAAATAACAAGACTTGAGTCAGGCAGTTGATGAATGCCTAAACTCTCACAGGTTGTATAACAGAGAATGTTTGTGAAAGTAACCCTACTGACAAGAATATTTTCTATTCTTTCCAAGGCAACCTAGAATCCGAATTGGAATTTTGGTAAATTAATATATAAAATGAACAAGCAACATTGCTGACAGCTCAGCAGAAGTATTAAAATAGAAAGCATCCCTGGCTTTCATCACTTTTTCTTGGAAAGGGGTGCCTAATAATTTTCTTCTTTTTTAATGATTTATCTTGATAAGGGAAAATGCTTATTTTTCTATCAAAATGACTCATTACACTCAGTTATGTAAGACTCTCTCTCATTCACTTCACAGAGAACTCTGCTGTGCCTGCAACCAAACATAATCTTTTTCAACTTTTCTTGGATTCTAAAACCAGTTGTCTTTTAGAGCTTCTTTGAAGAAGGCTTCCTTGAATAGTGCAATAGTCCTCCAATTTGGGCATGTAACACAACTACGTGGAAGACTTATCCACGGGAAACAGATTGAGGGCTCCATCCCTAGGTTTCTGACTCTGTAGGTCTGCAGTGAGCCCAGAGACCTTGATTTTGCATGACCTCTGGGGGCATTAATGCTGCTGAATGAGGCACAACTATGAACACTGGTGGAAAGTAGGAAGTCAGGCAGGCCTGACTTTGAGAAATAACAGATGCAGGACTTTTGCTTGTGAGATGTGTGCTTTGGAGAAAGTTGAAGAAGCTTCTAGAGACCTTATCCTAGACAAGGATTCCCAGGCCCAAGCTGCCGTTTGCTTTTCCTTTCCCTTTCACTTGGAACATCAAACCATCCTAAAACTTACTGGATGAGACAGTATTTGAATTGATATTTACATGAAGGTAAGTAGATTTGACACGGAGAGCTTTGCCTTTTTTTCATTGCAGAATAAACCATCCGGAGACAAACACTCCTTGGTTCAAATCAACATAGGGTGGAGGTCACATGCAAATAGTACTAGCACCATCTGTATTTGGGTTTCTATGCCTAGATTTTGATTTTGACATTAAACCTGATTTTCTGTCAACTTAATGAGAAGAGCTCTGATGAGTAACTTTGCTTCTGTTTTGAGGGCACAGTAGTCCGCCCGTGGCCAAATTAGAAATTTTGGTGTCTGCCGCTTCCGGTTTAACCTGGGGAGAGTGAGAGTCGGATGTAGAAAGGCTGGAAGAGAACCACCTGCCCGGAGGCCCTAGGGGGCGCTCTCAGTATCTCACAAGCTCATCACCAGTGTGCTCCCATTAGAAGCACAGACCTGTACACCGGAGGTCATCCTGAGGATAACGAAACATAGAGATTTCAGAGGGTTCCTTTCTGAGATCCCATTCTTTCCTTTTCTACCTTGTCACTGCCTTCGTGCTAATCCACATCGGGCTTAAGACATCGGACCACAGCCTGCAGCAGACCTCCAGCTCGTGAGCCATTTTACAACCGCAAGAAAATATTTCTTAAAATTTAGTGCTAATGATAAAAATATGATAACTGTGTACCCTTTAGATATGAAGAATCTAAAGTGGGAATGGCTGACCATCCTCATCCCGCTAAGCTGTCTGTGTCATGGGTTGCGTGTGCCCTGATTTTGGGGGTAGATGGTGTTTCCCTGGAAACCAGATTCTTTAATAACATTAGAACGTTTGTTTGCTGGGCCTAAACTTAGGCTTCTACTGCCTTTCTACTTGTTGACTGATTTGGTTTTTCATCACTGAACTAGAAATGGTCCTGGAGGACAAATTGTGTAGACATTTTATTTAAATATCCATCATATACTGGCAGGGCTGCCTCTAAGGAGAAGGGAACTGGGCCATGTTGTTGGAAGGCTGAGTAGACCCTGGGAAGCACAGACACTTAAGATGCCAGTAAGTGTGCTGTGGATTGCGGACACTTGCAACTTCTCCATCCCTTTCCCAGAATCCAGGCTGGGGTATGGGTAAGACTGTGCCTCTCCTACGAGACCTTCTCTTAGAAGGCTGCACATTTATCATCTCTTTTCCTCTTATAAATTGAGAGAAAAGGACAAGGTCACCAGGCTGCTGGTCAATGAGGGAAGTCGGCCTGATCAGATGGAGCTCTTGCGTGATCATTGAGAACTCAGGCTTTTCCTGGCATCGCCATTCAAAATCCAAGCTACACTGCTGGTAATAACAATTGCTCTTTCTGTAAAGTAAGGCTGAAAGTTGACCCTGTCTTCCGGGGTGGTGGCAGAGTCACTGTGGGTGGCTGCTCCTGAGGCCTTAAGCTCAGTGCTTGGAAAAGACGAAAGGCTGAATAAATATTAACCATCACATCATCTCTACCATCATGTTTGTCATTGAAGTTGTTTTCTTTCAATAGAGTTTCTCAGTTTACCTCTCAGTGTTGTAACTTTCCACAAGAAAATGTCTTTTCTTAGCAGAGAGTGGAGATGAAGACTTTTCTATAAATATAGTCCTCTCTAAAGCCCCTAAACCATTTCTCACCAGCTCGTCAAAGCTGTCTTGTATTTTCTTTGCCTTGAGCAAAGAGCAGGAGAGATAGAGGCCTCTTCCACCTCCTCCCTAGGCAGGCTTTGTGCATGTGTCACTTACACACAGCAAGAGCCTCTCTCTGTGTTTTGCTTTATCTCTCAAAACAAATTGAAAACTTATCATGTTCCATCCAGTTACACTAGAGAAATTCAACTCATTTAGCCTGGTATCCATGACCTGTTGAGGAAATGATATCAGCTCTGAAAAGGGTCCTGCACCATCAGGGGAAATGTGGGGAGTGCTGCTGGAGTCCTGGCTAATCATTTCTGATGCTTTTTTATATTACTATTTTGTATTCTTTAATAACTAGCTAAATAAATTAATAGCTAAATAGGGCCAGTGCCATCCAGCTGGTCCTGGACAGTAGGGTTGCACCTGCTAAGGGGAAAATCATCCACTGCTCAAAATCTGACTGAAATGTAGGAGAAATTTTGAGAAGTCAGAGAGATTTTAAGAAGCTGAATTTTGAGAGCCAAAATCTAGACTGGCTTTACCCCAAACTACACTGGTTCTTCTTCTTTAAATTTTTAAAAATTTATTTCATTATTTGGTACAGGATCTTGCTACACAGTTCAGACTTGTAGTGATCCTCCTGTCTCAGCTTCCCTAGCTCTGGGTGTGTGCCACCATACCTATTTCCTGAGCCAGCATGATATGCTGTATTGGGGAGTGAACTCGGGCCCTTGCGCTTGCTGGGCAGGTGTTTAGACCACCAAGCTATTTAGCCCTGCACCTGTTCTTGAGTGGCTTATGAAACACACTTGCACATCTTTCCCACCTGTACTCAGTGCCTGGAACCCCCACTGTAATATCTTACCTAGACAGATTCTCCGTCACACCACGCAGGTCTCCCTCCCACATGCCACTCATCCACTTTGCAAATGTCTCATGCATTTGTAGTAATAATTTCCTCCACCTCTGTAGTTGTAGTGAAAGATATAAATTTAAAAAAAAGAAACGTTCCCCTACCCCTGCCCACAGGGAGAGGAAAGATCCAGCTCTGACCACCTAGGCCCCCACCCTTAGCTTCACCTAGAACTCTGGAAACTCCTGGGTTTCTGCCACATGGATTCAAAGTGTCCCTCTGACACTGCATTTCCACTGCACATCAGCCTAGGGAGACAGGAGATAGGCGAAGCATAATGCAGTGCAGGCACTGAAACCAACTTTGGGCGTGTACTTCAGCCCTTTGATTTTTTAAAATTAATTTTATTGAGAAGGAAATAGCAATGAGACAATTTCAAAACAGATCAGTAGGATAGTTATAATAATTAATACATTGTATATTGTTGTCTTCATAGTAGCTATTCATAGTACAAGCTGTGGGCAGAAGACAGGCATGTGGGCACCCAGGTGTGGGTTCTGTGTTCCCACTGCCTCAAGCCATAGTGCACAGGGCAGGGCAGAGCACTGTTGGTGTCATGTAGGAGGGAGGGAGTGTCCAAGCCCTCACCAGCCCTGCGATTTATAATAGCGATATAGCAGCAAACATTTGTGTGACACCATGTACCACATAATGGCTAAAAGTAATGATGGTTTAGACAAGATACCAAGTCTGCATCTTGTCCTCTGAATACTACGAAGACAACAACATGCAGTGTATTAATTATTATAAGCACCCCTCTAAGCTGTTTTGAAACTGTCTCATTCTTATTGTATCTTTTTTCCTCATTAAAATTAATTAAAAATTTAAAAAATGAATAAGAGCAATGATGGAGTCCTAGACTCACTCCGGAATCCTGGGAAGGTAGAAGCAATGTTGCTGGCAGGACCGTGTCACTGATGACGGCATTGAGGCCACCAGGCTCAGTTAACTGGAGGGGCACTGGTGAATTAATGGAAGCTGGCTGTGGTGCTTCCCTGCATGACACTGCCTCTTCAGGGCAAAACTGAGGTTCAGAGAGTCTAGATTACCACCCTAGCACTTATCTCTGGAAAACAGTCAATCCAGGACTAAATTCTCCATCTCTGATTTCTAGTCCAGCAAGCTTAACAATCTTTCCAAGCTCTGCTGCTCTTGCCAACTCTGTATTTTGTCATTCTTCTCAGGGTACAT
The DNA here is from genome assembly GCA_004027165.1 of Ctenomys sociabilis. Taxonomy (NCBI): domain Eukaryota; kingdom Metazoa; phylum Chordata; class Mammalia; order Rodentia; family Ctenomyidae; genus Ctenomys; species Ctenomys sociabilis. The sequence continues at coordinate 2,794 of PVKA01007888.1, read as the reverse complement.
TGCTATTCGAAATCATGTTAGTTTTCTTCATAAGGATTTGTGAGCTATGCACCATTTCTTTCTTTCTTTTTCAGTCCCACTGCTTTCCTAATTGTTAATTTTGCAGAATGATAAAAGAAAAAGAAAGCTTGAAGGATCTAGCCCCTGATCTATTACCAGTGGTGAGTCTTTAGGCCTGCATTTTCTCCTCTGCAAAACAAGTGATTAGACACAATGATCCTGCACAATCCCACTGAGTGCTGGCTGTCTGATGGGGGCCCAGGGCTCTTTTCAGCGGAAGCGTGGTGCGCTGCTATGTGTGCTCCACTGCATATCAAATAGCACGGCGCTTGCGGTCAAGTCTGCTGTTCTTGCAGAAGTCAATTGGAGGTTTGAATGAGGCTCCACCAAACTGCGTATGGAGTCCAACCCTGAGATGGCATCTGATTTGGAAATAAGGTCTTTGCAAATGCAATAAGTAAGGATAAGTTCATACTCCATTTAGAAAGGGATCACCAGTGTGGCTGATGTCTTGAGGAGGAGACACACAGAGACAGCCGCAAAAGAAAGCAGCAACGTAAGGACAGGCAGACTGCAGTGAGGCAGCTAGAAGCTGAAGAATAGGAGAGACCGCTGGCAGCCACTCTGGATGGGCCCCTTTGCTGGTGCACAGCTGACCAATCCCCTCACTGTGGACTACCAGCCTCCAGAATTGCAAGAGAATACATTGCGCTAAGGCTCAGCCTTTCGCTGTGTGTTTATTACAGCAGCCTTTGGAAACCCATCATCTCCACAGAAGATACTTCTCAAACATTAACTCTGTGGGATTCTTTTCTGCAGAATTGTCAGACGAAATATATTTTCAAGACTGGCTTTAAATTTAAATCCACTCACTATTTAAGTTCATTGAGTTCCAGTCTTGTGAATAAACTGGACAAAGACATAGAAAATATAATTTTTGAATTCATAGGTGACTCAAATTAAGAACACATATGACGATGTAAACTAGAATGAGGCTTTTGGAAAAAGACCACGAAATTGGAAGCACCTTAAGTCACAGAATTAGGGTTGAACAAACCTCAGAGGAAAGGACTCAACATGAGATGTCCTTCACCCTGTGAAGCTGCTCTGGAAGTGAGCTCTCCGAAGGATACGTGGCCTTTCAAGCAACAACTGCTTTGTTAAAGGGAAACCTGTGTGGAATCTTCTGAGATGTCATTAAAACTGCCCTGTGGGATCATAAGGAAAGAGAAAGAGCACTGTTCTTTCCACCTCCTCTTCTTTTCCTATAGAAGTATATGAAAGAATTTTTCCTAATACTGTTTAGAAAAATGAAATCATACATTACAAATTAATATTTCAAATGTTTACTATAAGAAGATGTTAATGACTCACTGAGTAGGTATTTTAGCAACTCTGCATACAATGCCAAAGCTGTAACTATAACATTTGTATCATATATATATATATATATATATATATATATATATATATATGAATATATATAAATTTCTGGAAGAATGTATATTAAAGTATGCATAATGATTATTACCTTAGAGAAATTATTAAAATGATATACTCTTGTACTTTAATAAAGCTCCCCATAGTTCTTTTTTTTTTTTGACAGCTATACTTATATTTAGATTTCAAACTAGAGAGTAAAAGGTTTAAAAATAAAGCACACAAGAACTGTGCAGCATTCAGCCAACATTAAACAAAACGTGAAATTTCAAAACGATACGGATTGAAGTCTTCCTTTTGAGTTTTCACATCTACTCTATGCGACCTGTGGCTCACAGGCCGACGTGAAGGCAGACTAGAATACAGAAAGTGTAGCTGGGGGAGACACGTCCCGTCAGAAGCAGGCTCAGATGTGGTCGAGGTGCCAGCACTGCCAGGCCAAGGATTTAACACAGTTGATCAATATGGCGCTCAATGGCAATACTGGACAGTGTATATGAGCAGATGGGTAAATAAAGTGTGGAGACGAGACTTTTAAGAAATAATGAGAGGGAAATGCTAGAATTCTGAAAGACACACATAAAGAGTATTTTAAATAGAATCCCAACGGCTTGGATATAATCAATGACTGAGTATATAAACTTGTAGAAAATAAACACAAGTGACTAAAACCAAAATTCAAAGAAAAAAATTTAAAAGGAAAACTAGAATGCTGTGTTTTGGGGTTAGATTGTGTTGTGTGGCTTAATCTTTTGTGGAAAACCATTTAAGGCTGCAACAGAGATGTTTTCCTTGGTCCCTTTTTCTCCCGCCACGTGCCTCGCATCTTCAGCCTCTCTTCCTATTCCCTGGAGCTGTGGCTGCTCCTCCCTGGCCAAGGAAAGCAGCCCATCACGGTAGGGCATCCAGTCTTTCTTCCTTTCAGGTAGGGCGCGCATGCACACTTCAAAGCCATCTTGCACCCAAATCGTAAAGCTGAAAATGATGCACTGCATCCAAGGGAGCCTGTTGTATTCACATTTTGGTTTCTAAAAAATTGATGTAGCTCAGGATTTTTAGTTAAAAGTATTCACAAAAAAGTCAGGACAATTAGAAAAAAGCATACATACAATGGGAATAGGAAAAGAAAGAAAAAGGAAAGAAGTAAATATTTGAAACAATAATGACTTAGAATTTCCCCATATTAAAGATAGACACCAAACCATATATGCAGGAAATTCAAAGAACACCAAATGAAACAAATAACTACAATAAGCATGGCATTGTCCAGCTGCTCAAAGCCAAAGAGAAAGAAGATCCCAATAACTGCTTCCCTGGCTTGCCAGTTATTTGTTTCATTTGGTGTTTCACCAAA